>VWYK01107728.1:34503-119568 GCA_013399775.1 Semnornis frantzii
ACTTTTAATGTGTTGGGTGGAAAAATGTTAAAATAAGAAAAATCAAAAACTCTTTCACTCACAGTGAAAAAAAAAACCTAACAAATTTCTTCTGCCTGTGCAGCACATAAATGGACTGGCAAAAGTTCTCCCTTGTGCTGGAACAAAGGAAAAGACCTGAGCAGAGGTAAGATGAACTTAGCTACAGCAGCCAGGTGTTGTATCAGCTGAAACCGCCAGGGAGGAGCAGCTGACTGCAACCAGCTGTCACCAACCAATAGGTGACACTATGCCCCAGCTCACTCATCATGGCACCCTCCCCTGTTTCTTCCCTGCCTGCACAGAAGCTGTACCTGCAGCCAGAAGGCAGCACACTCCAGAACAGGAACCCTGCACACAGCCACTGCCATGGAAACCAGCTTTCCCAGCAAAGCCATCCTGCTGTCATCTGCTTTGTTGCCTTGAGGGCTGAAGAGAGACGAGAAAATGATCTGCCGGACTGAATCCTTGGTTTGCTCTTGGAAATAATTGCACATGATCTCAAGGAGCTGAAGTTCCTGAAATGAATTCAGTCTCTGAAAGAAAACAAAAGCATAGCTGCAAAATACAGTGGGGCTTCTGAAGAACAGAGAGCTGCTTTGGTGAGAAACAGGAACAGGAAAGGCTGAGAGTTTTCCTCAGGTGTTAGAAACTCGGTCTTTGTGCCCAGCACACATATTCAAAGCTTCCTGAACAACTGAAAAGCTCTAAGTTGTATTTGAAAAGCTCTAAGATGGGTGCTTACTGCACCTGTGAGTGCTGCCCATGAACTGAGATGAGATCAACGGCAATACTAGGGTGAAAAGTATTTCCTCACTCTATTACCTAGAAAGGTTGGCCCAGACATCCTTGAGGTCCTTTCCAACCTAGCATTCTATGATTCATGTAATGGCACTAGGGCTGCTGTTGAGTGGTTGAGGTGGGTCACAGCTCAGCCCAGCAGACTCCATACCCATGCACCCTGACATTCACCAGCAGCCATGGTGAGGCTCCATTCCAGCTCTGTCCCATGCCCAGGCCTCTAGTAACACTGGCAGGGCACAGACACAATACTGTGAGGCAGCTGGTAGTCCACAGAAACTTTAGTAACCACCACAACTTCCCAGCACCCTGTCTAGTCTTCCAGAGTTCTGGTCAGTTCATCGAGGTCTTCCCAGCCAGTCTTCTCGCCAAGAAAACCTCAGTAATCAGCACCCCAGGTATCTCATCCTGTCGTCTCAGAGCCTCAGTCTCCAGCAGCAGCTTCCCGAGGAACCTCATCCCGCCCCTTCTATGGCCTCAGTCTTCATCAGCAGCCCACATCCCAAGGACCCTGTCCTGTTCTAAAGTTTCAGCCTCCAACAACAGCCCACTCAGTGATCCTGCACTGAGCCCTTGGGACCTGAACTTCCACAGCCACTCCCTGGGGCTGCGCCCAGGCTCTCAGCGCCTTATGTAGCCTACAGGGCCAGCCCTATTTTCCCCGGGCATGGGCCTTCACCGTCCCTCGCGGGGACTGTCCGGCCTCTCAGAGCCCCACCAGGGCTCACCCCTCCAATTGCTCGGCCCTCGGGGCCCACCTTGGGCGGAGCGCCACGCTCTTTGGGGACCTGGAAGAGGAACTCCTCCAGCAGCTCGGTGGGGCCCTTGTCGACGAGGGGCAGCGGAGCGTTCTGCAGCTGGCTGCTGAAGTATATGTCCAGGTGGTACAGCACCTCCTTGGCGGCGCTCAGCGCGTCCCGCCGCAGCAGCGAGTGCCGGATATCGCTCATGGCTCCGAAACCCACCGAGAACAGACCCCTCTGTTCCTTTCTCCCCGCCGGCCCAGCCCGGCCTGGCCCCGCGCGGCGCGGCCTCCCCCAGCGGCGGAGGCACAGAGAGGATTTGCGCTACGGCGGCCCCGCTAGGACAAAAAAAGTCCAGTCGCCTCTGTTGCCGGCAGCGCCCCCTGGCGGACATCCGACTGCGGAGAGGGAGGAGGGCGATGGCGTGGCGCTCGGGGTTGGGCCGTAAAGCATCTTGGCCTGGAACGAGTCCGGCCCTGAGGGGTCTTGTCTCTGGAGAGCTAGTCTGGGGGCTGACATAGAGGGTCTTGGCCTGAGGAAAGCCTGGCTCTGGGGCTGGCCAGAGGGTGGATCTTTATCTGATGGGGGAGTCTGGCCTATGGGGATCTTCGCCTGAGATGGGGTGCCTGAGGCTGGCTGTTGGCAGGGTCTTGGGGAGCCTAGCCCTGGGTCTGACCTGGAGAGCCTCAGCCCTTTCATAGGGGTGGGTTTGGGCCCAGTCCTGATCCCACTATGCAAACTGCGGTACACGCCCTGGCTCTGCTCTAGGGGACGCTTGGCCCCTGGGGCAGGGGCTGCCAGGGTTGTGTCTGCACCCATCCTCTAAGGAGCACCTGACACTGCAGAGGCCTAGCATGGCCCTCCTGGGAAACGTGGCAGCTGCCTTTGGAGGCCAGGAGAGCAGCAGGACATCAGCCAAGGCCACAGGGCAGAGCTGGGGGGAATGTGTCGGGTGTAGAGTCACCTCAGCACACCTCAGCACCCCTGCAGATGGATTCTGCCTCAGGTGACCTCCTGAGGAGGATCTGAGACAGGCAGCATGATAGGGACTCATCATATCCAAAGATGAGAGCTGGTGGAGCAGTAGCAGGATGCACAGACTATACTCAGGCCCCAGCACTGGGCATCAACCACCCTCAGCTTGTTGGAATTGCAGGTTTCTGGATGGGAACTGTTGGTGAAATAAAGACTTTTTAAGAGAAATAGTAGCTGGTGATGAATGAGAGCTGCTCATGCCCCGAACTGGAGAGCTGCTGTTCCCCACGTGTGGTTTCTGGGACTCCCCGCACCTCGCAGATCTCTCCTGGCATTTGCATTAATTCAGGCACCCTCTGGGCCTTACCTGTGGTAGGAGGTGTTGGCACTGGCTGAAAGGGTTGGTTCTTGCACCAAGCAGACCTTTATTTCCGTGAAAAATGCCATATGGAACCCGGGGCCTCACTCTTTGGTTGCGCAAGCACTTGGCAAGGTGAGCCTGTCCCTCCCCATAAATGCAGGTGCATGTCCCTCTCCTTCCAAAGACCTTGGGCGACACAAAGGTACGTCTCTCTCCCCTCTCCTCCTGCACCCCAGCAGCTCCCCTCTCCGATGTCACCTTCTCCAGCTGGGCTTAATTTTGCCATTATGCTGGGCCTGGGTGCAGCTCAGAACATCACCCAGGATGTAGTGGATATAGGAGCCTCTAGGCTGCTGTGTCTCTGGGAACAGGGAGGATCTGTGGGGCTTTGGGCAATCTTTGGCATGTCCAAATCATCACATTACCAAATTACCAAGTCACAAACTGGAGGGGCAGCAGTGTTCTGGACGTTAGCATTTGCAGCCATAGCAAGGATGCAAGTGGAGAAAGGTAAGGATTTATCTGGGGCAGCTGTCCCATAAGAAAAAGCAGACCTGGGGGCAGCAGTTCCTTCCTCTGACCTGCCAAAAGCTGGGTGTCTGTTGGACCTCTCGGCCCATTGTGGCTCCCAGTGGGGCAGGACACTCAGAGTAGTTGAGCTTGGACAGGTCTCGGATACCATCAGCTGGTGAAATATTACCTCGGGCAGCTGAGTGCCATGGGAAATACTTCCCAAATGCCTTTCCCCGTGGTGGGAGCTGCCGTGCTGCCTTGGTGGGGAGCTCTGGGAGACTCCAGCACAGGTGAGGGGCAGGGGCAGTGCTGGGGGGCGAATAGGTGGGCAGGATGCCCCAGGTGAGGATGCTCCAGGCAGGGAAGGAGGTGGGGAGAGGTGTCAGGGAGGGGTCCATGCTTTGTCCCAGCATAGCTGTTGTGGCAACTTTTGGGTCTCTGGCACAGACCCAGGGAGGTAAGGGAGAGGCACACTGTCCCCAGAGCCAGGAAAGGTGTCTGGGCTGAGCACTGTGAAGGAGGAAGCAGCTGCTCTGTGTCACCATGACATGGTGTTCCCCACTTTACCAGCAAGCTACCTGCTCCAGCCTCAAAGGCAGGCTGGCCTCCTTCCAGGAGGGACAGGTGTGATGAGGCCCTGCAGCATCAGGAGCTGGATGGCAGAGCACCATCCCTGGGTCCCGGAGGTTCACTGGAAAATGCACACCTCTAGTGAAACCAGCACAGCTGGTGGGACTACACTGGTCACCCTTGTCCTCTGTACCAGATTCCACCTCCAGCCAGGGGTGCTGAGTCCACTCCTGCCCCACTGCATGCAGGATGGTGTCCTTGAAGCCCGTGCTGTCACTGCTGGTTGCAGCTCTCCTGCTGCATGTGGCCACCACACTGAAGATCAGTGCCTTCAACATCAAGGCATTTGGAGACGCCAAGATGTCCAACCAGACGATTGCAAATATCATCGTCTCTGTGAGTGCTGGGGGTTGAGGGGCAGTCCCAGTCACTCTCTGGTCTCTGGGATGTAGCCAGCTTGGGGTAGTTGGACACTAACTTTCTGCAGACATCTCTCCATCCATGCCTCCACCCACCCATTGATCTACTTGTCCACACACCCCCATCCACCCACCTATGCCTGTCTGCCTTCCTTCCACCTACCCACCCACCCATCCAGCTGCTCTTTCCCCATCTCTAACCCGGACCACCTTCGTTCTTACTGGTCCCCAGTAAAGGATGGGTGATTCTTGGTGCTGCCCAGGTTCCTCACTCAGAGTAGCCTGCAAGTAAGGAGCTGCTAGGATGGAGGGCGGTAGACAGATGGGTGTTAAAGGGCACTGTGTCACCCCAAGGTCCTTTCAAGACAGAGGACATTGGAATCAGCAGAGAAAGTCCCTGGACTCTCAGGTCCCTACTGCCCTTCTGTTGTCACCTTGGGAGCCTTCACAGTCCAGTCCAGGCACCCGTGTGTGCCTCTGTGAGCAGCTCCTGGCCAAGGGTGAGCAGCTCTGAGCTTGTCCCCCCAGATCCTGTCAGGATATGACATCACCCTGGTGCAGGAGGTCCGGGATGCTGACATGAGCTCTGTGAAGGACCTCATGGCCAAGCTCAACAGGTGACCTTTACAACATAGTGCACCTTCAGATGGGAGGTTGGGATAGATCCCAGCTGGCATCTTGCCATGCTGGGGCACCTCTGGCTTGGCAAAAGAGAGCCTGATGGGTGCTGGGGAGCACAGGGAGCCTCCTCTCACCCCTTCTGCATCTCACTCCCAGTGCATCTCCACACCCATACAACTACTCAATCAGCATTCCCCTGGGTCGGACCAGCTACAAGGAGCAGTACCTCTTCATCTACAGGTAAGGGATGCTACCAGGGTCCAGCATCCACTGTGTCACCTACTGTCACCTTGGCAGTTCCCAAAAGGTGGTGGGTACCATCAGGGCCCTGGCTGTGGTGGGGCTGCCCTGTTCTCCTGCAGGTCAGATATGGTCTCTGTGCTGGGAAGCTACTACTACGATGATGGCTGTGAGCCCTGTGGGACTGATACCTTCAGCAGGGAACCCTTCATTGTGAAGTTCTCCTCATCCACCACACGTGAGCAGAGCTGGTGTTGGGAGCTGCCCAGACCTGGCACAGGGCTGAGACTGTAACTGTGCCTGTTAGAGGGGAGGTTGCAACCTGGAACCCAGCTCAGGGGAACCATTGGGGTCCTTCACTGCTGTGAAGGCTTCTCCCACCCATGGGTTCCTAAAGGTCCTTTGTACCTGCCCAGCATGGCCAGCACCACTTGCTGCTTCCCACTGTCTGTGACCCTCTGTCATCTCCCACCATGTGTTCTCTCCAGTTCTGTACTCCCAGCGGTTTCTCATCATGTCCCATTTCTCAACACCTACTACCAACCATCTTGTGCCACATCCCACTATCTGCTTTCTCCAGTTGTTGCTGTCTCCTATAACATTCCATCTCCCTTCATATACCATCTTCCATCACCTGCCATACCCCATTGCGTTCCACCTCTCATCATCTGCCATCCCCCATCACCTGCCATTTCCCACGCTGTGCCATCTGCCCCATACCATTACCTCCTATGAACCTCCCCAGCCCACACACACTCTCCCAGCTCTCTCCCACACCTATCTCACTTCCAAAACCACAGTGGCTTGGAAAAACTGATGGGAAACAAGCAACAACCCCCGAACCACACATGGAGGGACACAGCTCCCTGCTAGAAATTCCAACCTGGAGAACAGGCAGATCACAGAAAATCAACTCACCCTTCACCTTCAGCAGCTTTTCCTGGCTGCTAGGTGGGGTTTGGCCTGGGGTGGTTCCCTGGGCTTTCTGCTCCCTTGCAGGGGCTGACAGCTACCTCTCTGGCAGAGCTGGAGGAGTTTGTGCTGGTGCCCCTGCATTCCGAGCCCAGAAATGCAGTGAAAGAGATTGATGCACTCTACGACGTCTACACCGATGTCATTGACAAGTGGGCAACTAATGTAAGGGGTGTTGGAGAGCTCAGCTGCTCCCCAAGGAATCTGGGTGGGCTGGGGTATGGCCACCACACATGGACATGACTCACAGGAAACCTCTTGTACCCATCAGAGTAGGTTCCAACTTGGCAATGTTCAGGTGGGAGCTGTTGGGTGGCTCCACTGCCCTTACTGGGGGCTTATCTCTCTGTGCTGGGGAGACCCATGGGGTGTTCCTTGCTGCCCCCTAAAGTTTTAGGGAGCCCTTGGTGCCCCGTAAGGTCCACGGGCAGGGACACAGTGTGCTGCCCCACAGAACATCATCCTCCTGGGAGACTTCAATGCCGACTGCTCCTATGTGACCAGCAGCCGGTGGCCGTCCATCCGCTTGCGCTCCCTCGACGCCTGCAGGTGGCTCATCCCTGACAGTGCTGACACCACTGTCGCCGAGACCACCGACTGTGCCTATGACCGGTGGGTAGTGCAGTGGTGGCGCAGTGGCTAGCACAGGCAGACTGATAGACACTAACACCACTGTGATGCCCCGGCAGCATTGTTGCCTGTGGCGCTGAGCTGCTCCAGGACATCGTGCCCGGCTCTGCCACTGTCAACAACTTCCAGAAGACTTTTCACCTCCAGAACAAGGATGTGAGTGAGGGGCTGGGGCACAAGAGGGCATTGGTACTGGGATCCAATGCACTATTCCTCCTAGGAGCGTAGGTGGGCTCCCTGCTCTCCAGGGTGTACCCAAGAGTGGCATGACCTCACCTCCTGCTCTGATGCAACCTTCTGCTTGAGGATTTTGGGGGACTTTGTAAATTTTGGGAAGTGGGGTGTTGGGGTCTATGACAGTGATGGTGGGTCCAGACAAGCTCAGCTAATTCTCTGCATTCCCTCACACTCAGGCTTTGGCTGTCAGTGACCATTTCCCGGTGGAAGTGACCCTGAAAGCCCGCTGAGCCCATCCCTCTATTGGTGGCTATCAGGACACCCCAGCGTGCACCAGCATCCCTCCTGGAAGTGCACAGACAACAGTGCCAGCCAAGCTGCCTGCCATTCCTGCAAGGAGCCACTCTCTGGGGTCCTGTCGGCATGGCCCTCTGCTTCCATTAAAAATGAGCCTTTTCAGCTCTTGCAACTCTGGAGTGAGGGTCCCTTCAACCTCTTGCATCCAAGCTCCCCATTTCCCTGTCAGGGGCAGTCCCACTGGGGCTGGAACCAGGGAATTCCCTGGGGCCAGAAGTCCTCTTTCACCATCAAGGAGAACCAGACCCATGGGGTGGAAAGGACTGCTCCCCTCTAAGCTGCCAGTGGCAAAAGCAGGGACACCAAGAAGGGCCCAGGAGTCTCTGGTCAGGATTTGGCTATCTCGCTGTGGTGCAGGACTGTGGCTCATGGGGCTGCATCCTGCTGCATCCTGCCTAGCTGTGGAGTGGCTGACAGGATGCTGAGGGTGAGGGTGGGGGGAGCTGGAGGACGTGAGTCAGCTCCCGGGGGTTCATGCTCCTGTGGGGGGTTTTGGTGCTGACAGGGCACTGAGGGACACCGGACTCATCCCGTGACTGGGTGCGGGCATGCCAAACCTGGCAGCGCACGCCTGAGCCTGGCAAGTCCTAACATGAGCTGCCGTCGCCTCCCTATCCGCTCTGCCACCAGCTCCCCGACAGAGCCACCGATCACTCAGCTGGGGTGGTATCACGTCCTGGGGTGACGTCATGTGCTGGGGTGAGGGACACCAGCCCTGCTGGGGCTGCTTTGGGTCAATAGTGGGACCACTTTAGGTGACAGCTTGGCCTGCTTTAGGACACCAGTGGAGCTGCTTTAAGTGACAGCTGGGGCTGCTTTGGGTCACTGCTTTAGGTGACAACTGGGGCTGCCTTGTGTCACCAGTGGGTTCTGGGTGACTGCTGGGGCTGCTGGAGGGCCTTGCAGCTATCCCTTCTCGCCAAGGCTGGCAGTGTTCAACCTGTCTGCCCCAGACACCCGACACCCCACCATTTCCTTCTCTCCCCTCTAATTACCTCGTCTGAATCACTCAAGCCAACACCATCACCCTTCAGCACCTGTCTGACCTCCGTGCCTCATGCTATGACCTAGGGGGGCCACCCCAGCTGCAGCACCCCGAGTGCCACACGACCACCCAGCCCCGCTGGGATGTCCCAGCACCGGCACACCTCCCCGGCCACCCCTTATCCTCTCGGCACAGGGGTGGCTATGCCAGCCCCGCCCTGCCGCCCCGCGGCTTTTTGGTTTCCCAATGTAGGAATGAACCCGAAGCCATGCCAAAACCCCACGGGGGTGTCCGAGTCATCCTGCTTTGCCGGCACATCCACTGGGAATAAAGCCGCCCATCCCGCCGCTGGCGCGGCAGACGCGCTGCGTGCTCGACAAGGTAAGGATGCACCTGGGCTCTGCGGCTTCAGCTGTGAACCGGGAGGGACTGGGATGAGCTGGGATAATCTGGGATGAGGAGCTGCTCCCTTACCCCAGCAGTGGGGACTGATCGAGGACGAGGAGCAGCCCAGGGTGTGGTAGGTGGCTGGGGCTGGCAGGCGATGGAGATATCACGACAGAGAGTAAAGCTGGATGATCCCGGGAGCTGCTGGTTGGATTCACCACAGCAGGATGGGGCTTGGCTTGCCCTGGGACCAGTGAGACAGCAGACAGCCCATGCTGGCTTGGTGGGCTGGTTCAGGCAGGGACCATTATGGTACCTTGTCATGCACCAGGAATTATGAATGACCTACATGGAGCTTTTTTCTCTATCCCCAAATCCAAAGCAGTTTTCCAAGTTTGGCTCCCATTGCTGCATCCCTGAGACTCAGCATTGCTCACGGCAGGATGGGGACTGTAACACTGGCACTGTCCCTGCTGGCTGTGGTTCTCCTGTGTCCAGCCACAGCCGCGCTGCGCATCGGTGCCTTCAACATCCAGGCATTTGGTGACACCAAGATGTCCAACGAGGGAGTGGCAAACATCATCATCAACGTGAGTGCAACCAGTGCAACGGTGGGACAGGCTGTGTGCTGGACTGGACCTGAAATGTGGCTCCTGTGCCAGGACATGGACATGGATGAGATGGCATCCCAGTGCCCTGGGTGAATGAAGGCTTGGTGGAGTCCAAGATGGGGTCTCAGGCATACCCCACAGTCCCTCTGAGCTCTCCATGGGGACATTTGCCTTGGCAGTGACAGACATGCAGGTCCCCATGGTGCTGCACTCAACACCACTCAAGGTGCTCAGCCAGGAGATGGGTGGAAGACTGTGAGCCTGAGCTGGTCACAGATTCCCTCTCACCATCACCAACCCTCTTGGCCTCACAGATCCTGCGCCGCTATGACCTGGTGCTGGTGCAGGAGGTGCGTGACTCTGACCTCAGTGCTGTCACCCAGCTCATGGAGGAGCTCAACAGGTATGAATTGGGACAAGGCTGAAAGTGCCAAGACATCAGCATTAGTAGGGGCACCCAAACTGAGCAATAAAAGGCCAGAAAATGTAATTCACCAGCAGAAGGTTTGTTTTTGGGAAGGGGGATAGGATTAAAATGCTGGGCTAAAGCTTTCAGCAGGCATTGAAACACCACCAGGAATAATCCAGGGAGGGGAAGTGGCAGACAAGGAGCAAAATCCACCTCTGAAAGCTGCCATCCCACCAGAGCACAAAGAGTGAGAAGGTAATACAGTTCTGGAGAGATCCATCTGTAAGACCTAACAGAAAATGGCAGAGGTGATGAAGGGGGCAGGGGCAGACAGACCCCCTCACCCAGGACCCTAGGTACAGCAGGGGGACCATAGGATGCACCCAGCAGAAGATGGTGCTTCAAAGTAGGCAGCTTGGGCACCCCAAGAGGAAAAGGGGCTGCTGGGGTGTGCTAATATTCAGCATCACAGGGTGGCAGACCCTCGGCCAGCTGGGTGCTGGCCCTGTTTTGGGTGAGGACACAAGATGGAGCTGGGCAGAAGGGCAGTGATTGCTACTGAGCAGGTACATCCAGGCCATGTCTTCACCCCATTGGTGTCCTCTCCAGTGGGGCCACAAAGCAGCCAAGGCAGGGAGGATGACGCCAGGCTCCCAGGGTGCTCATTAACCTAATTTAGCTTTGCTGCAAAGGAAGTTGAGGAGCATTCCTGCTAAGAAGGGGGTGACAGGAGCCTCTTTGCATCCTGCCTGTGGCCAGGTGTGCCCAAGGAACCACCCTGGGGTAGTAGGGATAGCAGTGTGGCTTGGAGCACTGCAACCCATCTCACCTCACTGCTGGGACACATTGGGCTGCAGACACAGCAGAGCAGGACTGGCTGGTGCCATCCCCATGGTTGGACCAGCCTCTGGCCATACTGAGGCCAGTCCAAGATGGTACCAACAATGTCACCGTCCTGCCTTTGTGTCTCTGCAGCGCATCCAAGTCCTCATATGACTACGAGATCAGCGGCCCCCTGGGACGGGAGAACTACAAGGAGATGTACCTCTTCATCTACAGGTAACACGGGTAGAGATGGTGCCACCTGCCACCACGGTGCCACCAACACCATGGAGGGGTCGCAGGGTCTATGCCTAGCCCAAGGTCACCATCCCTCTGGTCCCACAGGACGGATCTTGTGTCCGTGGTGGACACCTACCAATATGAGGACCCCCAAGATATCTTCAGCCGGGAGCCATTCATCCTGAGGGTCTCAGCACACCGCACCAGTAAGCTGGGGGATGACTGATCCTGGGTGGTGGCACAGGGTGGCCATGGGGCTGACTTCCCTCTCTTCCGGCAGAGGTGGAGGAATTTGTGCTGGTGCCACTCCACTCAGCCCCACATGATGCTGTCGCCGAGATTGATGCTCTCTACGATGTCTACTTGGCCATCATCAGGAAGTGGGGGACAGATGTGAGTGCCACCAGCATTGGGGGTAGCATCAAGTGTGGGTGCTAAGGCCCAGAGACCATTCAACCCATACTGAGACCCCACACTGAGGCTGGGTGCAAGGGTAATGAGGTGGGAACCCCACTCCTGCCTGGGGTGATGCCCTAGGCCCCAGGGCCAACAGCCACAGGAGGACTGGTGTTGGGGTGACCCATTGCCCAGCCACTGTGAGCTCCCTCATCTCCCCACCACAGAACATTATGTTCCTGGGGGACTTCAACGCTGACTGCAGCTACGTGCAGCGGAGCGATTGGTCATCCATCCGCCTGCGCACCAGCGACCTCTTCAAGTGGCTGCTCCCCGACGGCACCGACACCACCGTGGGCAAGTCTGACTGCGCCTATGACAGGTGAGTGACACCACAGCACCACTGTCCCCTTCCCCGGCATCCCAGGACTCCCTGCCCATCCTGCACCACCAACAGCTGGAGCAGGAGAGGGACCCAGCACCTGTATCTCCCTGGCAGGATCGTGGTGTGTGGTGCCAAGCTGAAGAGAAGCATCGTGCCAAACTCAGCGGCTGTCTACGATTTCCAGCGCGCTTTCCGGCTGGACCAGGAGGAGGTGAGTCTGCTGGGGGTTAAGCATCCTGCTGCAGCCACCTAGCTGTCACATTTAAGTGTCAGTACAAAAATGGAGTTGCAGCAAGCAGTGAATCGAGCTGGTTCCAGACATCTAAACAAGCTCAGGGTGACAAAGGACCTGTGGGTGGAAACAAGAGAGGTAATTTGGGATCATTGCTTGTTCCTGTAGGGAAGAGATCAAATACATGGATTTTTTGGGAGGCCTTCCATGGGCAGGTCTCAAGGGCTTAGGTCAACCCAAGCCAATCTTCAACCACCCATAGCTGGCACAGAGCTGCCAAGTGAGACATAGGAGTATTGGATGCCCAGGTATGACCTGAGGCACCTCTTCATAAGAGGTGGCAAAACTGAAGCCTTGTGTGTTGACTATGATCGGGCTGGGGATGTCCCCCACCAGCAGGTAGAAGGTTCTGGCAGTGCCCTGCCATGACTTAGGGGTCACCAAACCCCTGAGTTACACCTCCCCACCTCTTGTCCTCTTCCAGGCCCTGTCAGTCAGTGATCACTACCCGGTCGAGGTGAAGCTGGCAGCCTGAGCTCCTGCTGCTGCCATCGACTGCAATCCAGCTCCAGCTCCCACCACCATCCCATCTAGGAGCCCTGCACATGGGCTGCTCTGAGTCCCACTTTGGAGAAGAGTCACTGCTGGCCATGCCCAGCACACCAATCCACCAGGAACCAGAGCCTGAGGACGAGCCACTAGATGGAAAGCAGCAACTACAGATAGGCTGGGGAATGAAGCATCCATCTCCTGCCTCATCAAAGACTTTATTGACAAATCTCATTTCACAATTCGGTGTCAGACAGGAGGGACAGGATCCAAGGGCCAGCAGGCTTGGGTCACAGTGGTGTGAGGACCTTCTGTCTGTTCCTTGGAGGAGCTGAGCAGGGAGCTTTCCTTGCTCTCAGGAAAGGCAGCAGTGGTGACAGGCACTCTACAGGGACTAAGGGGAAGGGACATTCGGGGTGGCCATGGGAGCAGGTATCACATCACCAAATGCTGACACTGCAGATGGCTTCACTGTGAAATTCTACAGCTACTGCAGCATTTTGGAGGGTTGCTGGAGCTCCCAGGACCAGGCCCCAGGTCGCTGGCTCCTTAGTGCTTCTTCTTCTTCAGCATCTCCATGTACATGCGAAGTGACTTCTGGATGGACTCTTTTGAAATGAAGGTGGTAAAGTTCTGAATGTCTTCTTCTCGGTGAGCTACCAGGCGGTCCAACACTGCCCTCCTCATCATGGACTTGGTGAGCTGACGGGCATGGTCTGCAGGGAGGAGAGCAAGGATGGGCAACATGCACAGCTCTCAGCCCTGACCAGCTCTCAGTCACTGCCACCATGTGCAGGTGTCTTCAAACGGGGAGGTACCACACAACAAATGCCTCCTTGAACCAGCAGGGAAAGGTGTAAGAAAAACCTACTGGCTGGAAGCTGAACTGGATGAATTCTGACACAATAAATTATGATCTGTACCACTCGGCAGAGAGACAACTGATCTGCTGGGACAGGGGACAAATGCAGCTCTTTCTCTTTGTGCCCACCAGAAGCAGCCAGAGTGCCACCTGATTGCACCTCCCTGTGGCACTCAGGATGTGGAATGGTATAGCTCAGATTCAGCCCTGGCCAGTGGAGAGCTCTCTCTCAGCCCAGGGACCACAGGTTGCCAGTCCTGAAGCAGCCCAAACATGTATGTGATGTCTGCACTTGTTGTCCTCACACCCCCATTGCCATCCCCAGCTCAGCAGAGCTGATCCAGACCACAAAGATCTGGCAGCCGCACAGCCTGTTCCCTCAACTCCACGGCAGCTTTCCTGGGATAACACCTCCACTGCCAGACGTGGAGATTCAGCTTGTATCTGGAGCTCAGGCACGTCCGGATTGACTCAACGGGGCTGGCAGGGCTAGCCAAGCTGGAGCCACATGCCCTGCAGAACCAGCTCAGTGCCCTCTCATGCGGGGGCACTGGCAAGCCAATCTCTGTTAGCCCAAGGCTGCCTGTGTTGAGCTTTCCTACCTCCCAGTCATCCACACCTTCCCTTTAAATCACCACTGTTACGTAGCTCCTAGGCACCAGCCCCAGTACTGGTCCTTCCCACCCAGATTAGATCCCCTTTCCTTCTGCCAGAGCTGCTACCCTTACCGGGAAGGGCCAGCCACTGTGCCATGACAGCTGCAGCCCTCTCCTGGAGATTCTCCTCTGGCACCAGCTCATCCACAAGGCCAATCTTGTGGGCCTCAGGTGCAGGGTGAAGGGACCCCAGCTGGAGGGAGCGTTCAGCAACTCGGTGTCCCACGACGTTCACAAATGTGTCCTTAAACCTGGAAGAGATGGAAGGAAATGCCACAGTCAGGGAAAGAAACACTCAGCAGCAGTGGTATGCAGATGTGGGAGTTAAGCAGGCTTGGTCCCACTCCCCAGCTACAGGTCTCTACACAGCAGCTATGGGCTCAGCCACGCTGTGCTAAGTCAGGTGAACAGTCATTGTGGGTACTATTCCAAGAGCTCCCCCTCCACTTTTTCAGAGCTGCTCTACCCTCAGTGCACAGCTTCCAGCTGTGCCTGCATGCTGTGAGGTGAAAACTCCTTTCCAAGAGCAAGTTTACACCTTCTCAGAGCAACTAAGGGCCTGTGTCTCAGTGTCCCTATACTTCCAGAGATCTCCACAGCTATGGGATTTTAGAGCGTATCCAGAAAAAAGCCTATTCCCAGACTGAGTCTGATCAGGGAGATTTTCCAGCGTTAATTTTGGAGCTGACTGCAGAGTCAGAACTGAGGTCTTTGCTGGTGAAGAACGTGAGGACACTCTGCAGCTTGAATGCTTTTCAGATACCTGCACGAAAGGATAGAGAAATGAGACTCTGTCCTGCAGCTGCAACTACCTGATCACTGACATACAAAGTACAACTTGGTGACCAGTGAAACAGATCAGTAAACTCCTTGAAGATGAGTTCTTTTTAGAGGCCTACATGTGAAACTAGAAGTGGGAGGGACTGCCCTACCAGAAGGGAGCCACAATGCCCAGCTGGGCTTCGTTCAGGCCAATGCTGAATTTGGGGTTCTCCACCATGATCCTGTAGTCACATGACAAGGCAACAAGGCAGCCTCCTGCTGGGCTGGACCCCTGGCAAAGAGAAGGAGGGAGTGAGTCTAGGTCATAGTTACACATGCACCCATGGAAGCAGCTCCACTGTTTCCTCCAGAGCAGGGAAGACACAGGCTAACAGATCAGGTTTCCCTCAGGTCTCTGATTACCTGATCCAAAAGAGCCCTAAAGAAGATTTGTGGTAGGGTTTATCCTTTCATTTTACAATGGTCTTTGTTTCTGGCATTTGCCAGCCTGGAACTTTGGTGAATTAATCTGTGCTACTCAGGTTGCAAACTCTGCAGGAGAGATTTGCTGCGGTATTTTCTTGTAACTCTACAGGACTTTTTAACTCTACTTAAGTTTGTAACCCTAATTGCCACAGAAAGTCCTGACCTGAGGCTTTGTAAAACCTTCCTTTTGCAACTGTCTTTGCACATCTCAGTGCTTGCTTAGCCCTGTAGAGGATGTCTGTGGGAAGCTGTTCAGAGACTAAAGCCAACCTACAGACACAGAACTATGAACTGCTGAAGTAGCACTGCCCTGGAAAATGAAAACAAGACACTGGGCAGGTAACAAACCACCTACAGCCACTGAGATTCAGAGGGCACTTCCCTGAAGTGCAAAGAACCAACACTGGAAAAACAAAATCCAGTGATAAAAGGGCTTAAAATAAACTGTGCTGCCTGAAACTTGTGGCAGTGTCTGGCTGCCTCCCACCTCCTCCCCTCTAATCAAGCCCTGCAGTGGCCAAGTGAGTGACCTTGGTTGACTCCTATAAGTCTTGTCAGGAACAAAGCAGCTGGTAGGTAGGACAGGTATCCTGTGGACCCCTCCGAGGCAACGGCTCAGCTTTTCTGAGTCTGCCATCAATTGCCCTCTGGATTTTATCACTGGCCTACAGCCTCCTGATAGTCCTTTAGCCTGGAGGACAGACTCCCAGTTGAGTTTTCAGGGCAGCGCATGGTTCTTGCCATAGAAAACACTGCCAAGGGCACCTCAGACCCCATGAGCAGGATGTGAGTTCTGCGGAAGCTCTCCATCACAGCCAAAATGCTGCTGTAGCCCAGCAGCTTTCATGGAGCCTGCAATATCCCATGGTTCCACACCTCCCCATATACCAATGCACTGAACCACAGACACATTGCCCAGGCATCCCCACAAACACATCCCTGTACTCATTCCAGCACTGACAAGCCTGATTTTCTGGCTGCCCCTACTTGCATGGTGAAAACAAGCCACGCAAGTGACAGAGTGCAGCAGGAAGGTGGATCTGGACGTACGTTGATTGCAGCAATTGTCACCATGTTGGAGCCATAGACTCGGAGCCACATCTCCTGCACAGCTCTCCAGAACTCAGCATAGTGCTCTGTGCTCTTCCCATACATCTCAGTGATGTCCAGGCCAGATGAGAAGATTTTGGGAACGTTCTGGAATTGGGGAAGTACAAATGTTGCTGAGAGTCACTGCCCAGGGCTGACCCTTCAGCCCTCTAACATGCTCAGCCTGGCAGCCTGAGAAAGTGATATTTAAATCTGACACAAACCAGGGTCTTTTAGGGTTCCAGAACAATGTCCTCAGTGCTCCCACAACTTGGATCATCCAATCACCATGGCCTGCAAGGCTGGGACTCAGCTTGAGCACAGTTTCTCATTATCAGGGCCCCTCTGTAAGTGCATCAGCCACGCAGCACATCCTGTCCCATTCCCAGGTACCGCCTCGTACCCAGATCACATCTGAGAATAAACACTGGCACCTCCTAGCAGCTCGCTCTGGGCAGGTCAGGAGATCTCAAAGGACGTGTCAGATTTGTAGATAATTAGTTTTGGGTCTAATGACAAATGACAATACTCAGTTGTTACTGTTCTGCTAGAATAGCTCACAGAAGAAAGAGCACAGCCCTCCCAGGAACTCACTTCCCTCCCTCTGCAGCTTGATCAAAGCTACCTCCCGGCTGTCTTGTGCCAGTGCTCAGGGAGCCAAGAGATCACAGGTGAGCAAGGGAACAGCATCCATGCCTGCCAAGCTGCCCCTGCCACAGCTCACACCCCGACCCCAGGGCAGCACGTACGGATGTGAAGACCACGCCGCGGCAGGCTCTGTCATTCTCCAGCTTCTCCAGGCTTATGCAAAACTCAGTGAGGAAGTCCAAGCTGAGGCTGTTGACTGGAGGGCTCTTGAACTTCATCGTGGCAATGCCTGTTTCGTGGTCAACACAAAGACATCAGAACCTCCCACAAGAGCAGCATGCACTGCCTTGCCCACGGGAGCTTTACTCACCTCCCTGTTTCCCTGCTCACCCAAAAGTTGTGTTTCCACTCCTGGCTCCTCGAAAAGCCCACAGCAGCAAGGCCAAGAGCAAGGCTCTGTCTTTGCCCAGATCTACCTGCAAGCTAGGCTGAGCCAGCAGTGGACCTGGAGCATGGACAAGCATGTGTGTGGTGTCCCAAAGATCTGCTAGTTCCCAGGCCCAGTTTCCTTCTTTTTGGGCTTGCTGGAAAAGGTTGAGCCTTCAGGGTCTACCCAGGGGATCATAAGCCTTTCTAAGCCTGCCAGCAGCACTGTTACCCTGGCCAGCATGGCATGAAGGGCTCCAAGCCCTTGTGCCCTTCCAAACTGCACTACTCTATCTAGAAAGCTCCTCATCAAACACTTATTGCAGTCATGCCCTCAAGAAGAGGTATCCTTTATTTGGCGCAGGAATGTGGACCCATGACAGCTGTTCTGGCACAGCAAATCCCAACAGCTGCTTTTTGCCACTCTGCCAGGTCCTTAGAACAGAGGCCCTGCAGAAAGGATAACACGTGGGCAGGGGACAGGGTAGGGTATGAAGTCTGCCCACGGTGACAGCTTGTTTGCCTGTGGCACCCAAGTAATACGCAGCCACCTGAACTGCCCATGACTAGTGAGGCTCTCGTCCCAAACAGCTTCTCTCTGATGGTCCTAAGAGCTGTAACATCTGGTGGTTTCCCATGCCCAGGGCCACACACACCGTGGGACAAGCACAGAAGGGGCCCTTCTCACCTCCCACAGAGGTGGCACCGCAGAGGTGCCACATGTCATACCTGAACTCTCATCCACCTCCACCAGTATCTTGTTGTTGCTGAAGGCACGACATGGGGCGAGTGAGAGGCCAGAGGACCGCCGGGCTGCTCTGCCCCATGCCGGTGGCTGGCGGCAGAGGGGCAGCACACCTGGGGAGACAGCGACAGGCAGAGCAGGTCAGAGCACAGCACAGGTTATGGGGACACCTTAACTCACTGTGGCAGCAGGATACGGGGGACCCCCTGACCCACTGAGAGAGGCCGTGGGGGCACGACCGGGACACGCTGATTCACTAAGGGATACGGATCATAGGGCACCCTGACCGGGGCAGGGGCACATAGGGAAGGGCGGTAGGGACACCCAAGTCGCGCAGCGGGGCACGGGGGAGACATAGGGGGAACACGCTGACCCATAGAGGAAGAAGGCGGACGAAGGCAGGTACCCCCCGCCCGCGGGGCCGGGCACACCTGACCGGACGATCCGGCGGGCAAGGGTCGGCACCGCCGCCATCTTCTGTCGCCGGGTCAAAGGTACGGCTACGGGGCGGGGCTTCAGCCGACGGCTCCGCCCGGCGTGCGCGGCTGCTGCCGCCCTGCGGCCGGCGCTGCGCTGCGCTGTGAGTATTGTCCTGCTTGTACTGCGTGCGCTGTGCGCAGCCTGCAGTGTCCTGCCCTGACTCCCCTGCCCGGCCTTGCCTGCGCTGTCCTGCTTGCCCTGCTCTGCATCCAGTATGTCAGTCTCCCCATGATGCTGCCCTCTGATAGCTGCTCCACAAGGCTTGGCCCACCAGGGCCGTGCACCATGGTGTCCTCCTCCTTCTCTGCACACACAGTTCCGTTTTCCCTTCCTGGTCCCTGACTCGGGCAGCCAGAGTCCCCGGGAGCTCCTGGGCCAGTGACAGCTGCCCACGCAGAGTGCCTGGCTCGCGGCTGCAGGGTTGGCAGTCCCTGTGCCGGGCTAGGTCCGTGGCAACTGCAGATCTCATCATGGTGCAGGCCGTGCCGGGGCAGCGCCTCGGGAGCCAGCGCTGGCTCTGCTGTGCAGGCAGAAATCGCACAGCCAACAGCATAGTAGGGACAGGGCTGACCCTCTGCCTGCTCCTTGCTGCTGACCTGTGGGCTGGCCTGACCCAGGCACCAGGGCCAATGACTCGTCCTGGCTCCTTGCTGCTGGGGCGGCTGGAGGTCGGTGCGCGGGCTGTAGAGGGGGCACAGCCTGACCTCTGCCTGGGGGGCACTTGGCGTTTTGGCCTGGACTGGGAGTCAGCGGCATCACAAGCGGCCCGGCAGGGCGATCTGGGCTCACATCACCTTGTCCCGCTCCCTTGCAAGTTTCTCCGGTTCCAAGAGGTGGCACTGTGCCATCTCCAGAGAATCGCTGGAAACTACAACATCTGTAACATCGATGGGGGCTTCCGGGCACTGACCGAGCTGTCCTGGGCGCCGAGCTGGCTCGCCTGGACACCACCGGCCGGCGCCTGCACCGCAGGCTGACGCGGACGGAGGGAACAGCTCACCTCCCACTCACGCCCCCATTGAGCACCCTAGCGGCGGCTGGCACCGAGCCGCACGGCCTTGCAGACACGATCCCGAGCCGATCGATGGCAGGCGGCCTCGGCGATTACCGAGCTGTCGAGCGCGCGGGAGGCAGCGGCAGCGGGTAGCGGAGGGCGAGCAGGTTCGGGTCGGGGCCCGGGCTCAGGGGGAAGGCGGCTTTCGGGGGCGCTTCTCGGGCGGTTGTGGCCGTGGCGCCACTCATGGGCTGCGGCAGGCGGCGGTGCGGAGGCGCACGGCCGTGCGGTGAAGCGGCGGAGGCAGCCGGAGCAGGCCGGAGGTCGGCCGGCGGCTGCCGGCGCTCAGTGAGTTCCCCTGGGGCAGTTGTGCCGCGCTGTTCTGGAGCCGCTTCTAGCGCGCCCTGCCCAGCAGCGTGCCCCGCAGCCGGGGTGCTCTCGGGCTGCCCGCCCGGGAGTTGCTGGCCGCAGACGGTTGGCGTGCCGGGGTCGGTGGCGGTGCGCGGCTCGCTTTGCTGCTTTCTTTGGCCTGCGGCGTGGAGGAGCCCGGAAACGTCTTTTTTTACGTGTGACCTGCCAACAGTTTGGCGGCGGTGGCCGAGGAACTTGATGAGATGCTTTTATTTAGTTACGGTATTGTTCAGAGCGTTTAGAGGATTTTCTCTCTGAAGCTCTGCTATGAGGACAGGCTGAGAGCGTTGGGGCTCTTCAGCCTAGAGAAGGCTTCGAGGAGACCTTAGAGTAGCCTTCCAGTATCTGAAGGGCTGTACCGGAAGGCTGGGAAGGGACTATTTACAAGGTCTTGCAATGACAGGACAAGGGGCAATGCGTTTAAACTGGAAGAGGGGAGATCTAAACTGGAGATTAGGGAGAAATTCTTTACAGTGAGGGTGGTGAGACACAGGCACAGGTTGCCCAGGGAGTTTGTGGCTGCTCCCTCCCTGGAGGTGTTCAAGGCCAGGTTGGAGGAGGCCTTGAGTGACCTGTACTAGTGGGAGGTGTCCCTGCCTATGACAGGGGATTGGAACTAGATCATCTTTGAGGTCCCTTCCAACCTTACCATTCTATGATTCTGTGATTCTAAGTAACTTATATTGCAGTTCTACAAGTTAGTAGGATGTGTAGCGAGCAGAAGCACCTAACACAGAATGAGTCAAGGTCTTGTGTGGGTGGGTGGGCACTGCTGTTTGCTTTGAGGGTTTGATAGCACGTCTGCATTGTTTTATTCTGCAGCTAAAATTAGACTTTACCTTTTGCATCCTCATCTCAGACCCCTGGGGTTAATCACCACCTGTACTCTGAGAACAATGTGGGAGATCTGATTTTGTGCCCGGATTCGTGGTTTTCATTTGTTTGAACATGTGCATTAATTCCAGGTTACATTTCCTGCAGCATTAGAAGCCTGCCGGGAGATTGCAATGGCAGCTCAGATGACCGACGCTCATCGGCGATTCCTGCAGGTCCTGATGTCCCATGGGATAATGGAAGGATCAGTGGCTAGGAAACTGTACCGGCGCTGCTGTGAGATCCATAAAGGTGTGTCTCTCTTTTAAAGAAAAAGTAGGGAGATGGAAGATGGAAGAACTATTACTTCTTTTTTCCTGGTGCAGCTTACTAGATTTCTGTCATTAAAAACCTTTCTAGAGAAGACTTCAGGGGGCACCTTAGAGCTGCCTTCCAGTAACCAAATGGGTCCTACAGGAAGGCCAGAGAGGGACTTTTCATAAGGGTGTCTAGGAATAGGGCAAGGGGGAATGGTATTAAGCAGAGGGACAGCAGGTTTAGACTGGGTCTTAGGAATAAGTTCTTTAGTATAAGGGTGGTGAGACTGGAACAGGCTGCCTAGAGAGGTTGTGGATGCCTCTTCCCTGGGGATTCTCCAGGCCAGGCTGGATGAGACCTTGAGCAGCTGAGTGTAGTTGAGAGGTGTCCTCGCCTGTGGCAGGTGGGTTTGAGTAGGTGATCTCTAAAGTTCTTTCCAACCTTATTTACTTTCAGTTTACTATGCCCATGACAAACTGGATGATTTCATCACAACTATCAACAGCCACCTGCAGCCTCTGTTCATGCAGGTCCGGAAGGGGCTGTCAGAAAGCGACGGGAGAGCACATTATGCTTTGGTGAGTTGGCGACGTGCTGCCGTCGCATGGCTATTGATAGAGAGCAGGGGTCTGTATGCCTTCCCATGGGAAATGGGCCAAAGCATCTAGATAAGGCTGCCCCAATTGTCACCTTTGGGCATTTAAAGAAGTGAGGCTTCTCGCAATTGTAAGGTGATTTTTTACCCCAAAGGATCTTTCACACAGCCCTTTGCTTTCAGTTTAAGGGTGCATTTTTTTTTTTTTTTGCAGGTGAATTTGGCAGAAACTGAAATAACTAGAATGGCATCTGATTATGCAGAAAATGAATTGGAGCTGTTCAGAAAAACAGTAAGTATGTCAGCTCTTAATTAGTAAATCATATTATTTGCGAAGATACCATCTCAAAATGAACAGAAATGGAAATGAGCAGCTGAGGAATTGGTTGCCATCTTACCAGACTGAATGGAGGACAGGGGTGGGAGTACATGCAAGTCATGATTTTGTGTTGCAGGTTAGTTTGTTGTGGGCATATTAAACTGAAAGTAAATAACAAGGTTGGAAGTGATCTCAGAGATCATCTACTCCACCCTCCCCGCCGTGGGCAGGGATGCCTCTCAACTAGACTTGTCTGTTCAAGGCTTCATCCAGCCTGGCCTTGAACACCCTGAAGGAAGAGACATCCACAGTGTCCCTGGGCAGCCTATTCCAGAGTCTCACCACCTCTGTGCCTGGGGTTGGCCAATTCCAAGTGGAGATCTTACACTTAGATTTGGTGAACCTCATGCAGCTGGCACTGGGCCCACTTCTCAATTCTGTCAAGACCTTTCTGGATGGATCACCTCATCTATGTGGATGCTAAAGAAAGTGCACATTAAGGTGTGTCTTCTCTAACTGCATGGTTCTTAATGGTTGAATTTGTTTCTTTCTGTAGATGGATCTTATCATTTTTTCAGAAAATGGCTTTGCCTCTTCTACAGATATTTTAAACTTGGCCGACCAGCTTCAGAGTAAGAAAATGAAGAAAAAGGAAGCAGAACAACTGCTGAAAGTTTTTGTGGAGGATAAGTGGCTCTCTGAGGTGACTGCTGCATCTTTTCAAGTGTTTATTTTGTACTAGGTCCAGCTGTCATTTTCTTGTTGAAGTGGTGGCTGAAACTGGAGCTGTTCTTTAATCAGCAAAAATGACAGCAAAAATGCCTTTGTGGGACCCATGCTTCTTGCTGCTGCAGTGAGTTTTGCAGAAAAGGCAGTATAAGGGAAAATTCCTTGTAAAGGTCTGTACAGAACATGGGTTTGGTTTCCTGTACCTGAGCTGGGTGGGTTTGTGTCGAGCCCTGCGCTGCGGCACGCAGGCATCCTTCATACACAGCATCATGGCATACCTAAACTCGGAGGAAGAGCTGGGGAAAGCTCTTCAGGGTGATCAGTGCTGTCACCCTGAAAAGCAGAGAAGCCAAACATGTTGAATATCAGAAGTGCATGAGTGATTGTGCACAGTTTTAAATCCTTTTCTTGGTGAGGGAGAAACTGAGATGAGCTTAACCACATGAGCACTGCAGTTACTTGCCAACACAAGACCTAAGTCCTTCCTCTCCTGGATTTACTGCATGGTAGATCAGCAACCTGCTGCCAGACATTTACTTATATTGGAGTGGTGTAGCAGAGATTTTCAATGATACCACAGTAAATGCCTAGATTTTGCCAAAAGCCAGTAGATTTTCTGCTAACATGTAAATGGATGGTCCCAAAACTGCCTGTCTTTAAGGAGAGCATGCTTGCTCATCTGTACCTTTCAAGGACTAGATCTCTGTTAAACATCTGAGGCTTTTACTCTGATCATCTAAACACATGAACTCTGCTACTCCAGAATTATTTCAGCTTTGCATTGTGTCAGTATGTTAGTTTCACAGTGGCAGAAAACTCAGGGATGTCAAAGGCTTGCTAGCAGGTGGTTAAAGGTCAAAAAAGGTAAAAGGAATTAAAATGTTTGTCTTGTCACTTGTTCCCTTAGAGAGACGGAGAATATACTCTGCATACTCGCTGCATCATTGAGATGGAACAGTACATTCTCAGCAACTACCAAGATGTGGCAAAGAAGTGTAACATCTGTCACAGCCTTGCCATCCAGGTAATGATTGTTTTATTACTTCAGCAGTCATCTCCTGATGCACTTAGGTGGTTGTAGCTAAGTCTACAATACTTCGGGTACCAGGCAGGCACTGAAAAATTCTGGCCTTGTAATCTGATGCCATGTATATAAAGAAAATGACTTCTCTTGGAGCAGCAGCTGCAAGCATAAACTTGGAGGAAGTGAACTTAACCAGTGAGGAACATTATTGTGATTCTTGCTTTCCAAAGCCAGCAGGCTAGAGGCAATCCCTTAGTCCCTCATCCTTAAATAGGTGGAATTAGCTCTTTTAATGGTTGGACCCTACAAATACATAACACATGTTCATCTTTGGTCCTGGGGTTTTGGCTCAGGAATGGTATCTTAGGCTTGAGAAGGAACAGGTATGCGTAGATACAAGCATACTAAAGCACTGGATTTTGAAAGCTGGCAAGTTACCAGTTCAGTCTTGGGTATGTGGTTACAGCCTGAAGTCCTATTCCAAAACTAGTGCATTCCCTTGCTCCTTGACCTGCATCTTCCCAATTAACAGTAGTTCAGGTTGGAAAGGACCTTAGAGACCATCAACCTCCCCACCATGGGCAGGGACACCTCTCAACTAGACTCTCTCTGCTCATCCAGCCTGGCCTTGGACATTCCCAGGGAGGAGGCATCCACAGCCTTCCTGGGCAGCCTGTTTTGGAGTCTCACCACCCTCATACAGTAGCCCAGCACACAGTTTGCATTGTGGGCTGCATGGGTGCACTGCCAGCCATGGCAAGCTTCTCATCAATCAACACCCCCAAGTCTCTTCAGGGTTACTCTTAACCCAAGCTGCACCCATGCTGCCAGGTTACTTTTTCCATCCCCATTGGTCTCCTTTTTTGCACCCAAATAGGTCACTGTTGTCTTTCAAGCTAAATTTTGCTCATGTAGGGAAATGAAATAGTGGTTCCTTGTTTCCAGGAAAATACCTCCTTTTATCATCAGCTTTGACTTGTGGTGGGTACCAAGTGCTCTGCATGTACCTTTCCGTGGAATAAGCATCGTGTAGCTACCCACCCTTTGTAGCAGTTTTGTGTTGCATGGAGGGAGGGAAAGGTTAGAAAGACTTTTTTAATAAACCACTTCTAATTTCAGAGCCAAATGTGTGAATCTTGTGGGATTGCAATGCATTTGCCTTGTGTCAGAAAGTACTTCAGAGCTCAGGCTGAACCACGCTGTCCTCAGTGCAACGACTGCTGGCCTTTTGACACCTCAGGTACCAAACAACCCATGTAAAAAAACCAAAATACTAAGTGTAATACTACTAGAGAATGGGATGTGATTCATCAGCAGTGCCTCTGTTATTTGTAACTGTTGTTGGACAGCAGATACTTCTTCATTTGTGTGTTTCAGACAGTAGAGCATCCAGAGAGAGCACTGAGCCCTGAAGTGCACAACTGTGCCTTAGGGGCAGCAGCAGGTCCTGGGCACATTGTTACAAAAAAACTTAAAGACTGGGGGGAGGGGGAAAGAGAGGAGGGGAGGTAGGGGAGAAACACAACACATGACACTAAACTTGTGAAAATAGTGATATCAGGAGGAGTTTCTTCAGAATTCCTCTATTTAGCCAGGGCAACTGGACATTCTCAACAAGAATTCAAGAATATATAAAGCAATTTAAACATACAAACCATGATCATCCTTTTTTGTGTGTCATTAACTAATCTTTTTGTTTCTTTACAGGTACAAGCCCAATAGACTCCCCCTCACCATCCAAAACAGGGAGAGCAGAAAAGAGCTTCACTCTTGGCCCAAGATGATGCTAGTAAAACTTCACGGCAATGACATCTTTTTTCCCCACTCCTGTAGCCTGGCCAGACCATAAGATGGCATTCAGTAGTAACAGGGCACTGTTTAGTGTGCCTGGTATTTCCTGAAGTGTTAATGATCTTACAATAAAACTGTCAATACTTTCCTGTTCTGCAGTTCCATCTGCACAGCACCTGGAGCTGCTTTGTGTACACAGTTCTCCATGCTCCAAGGCTGGGACTTGCAGTGCCACGTTCAGGAATGAAAGATGAAGGTGGTCTTAAGCCAGCCCTGCAAGCTTATCCATGCAGGGCAACAGTCAGCACAAGCCATTCCAGGCAGCAGTGCCCCTGTTTTGTACAGCTTCAGTTAACAACTGAAAAGGAACCAAGGCTTCCAGCAGGTGAAAGATCAGTGCAGTACTTGAGGTGTCCTCACTGAAAGGCTGGCTGAATATCTAACTAGGGCCAGAGTATCAACACTTCCAGTTGGCACTGCTGCCTGTTTTTTGTCCCTTTAGGCACAGAAGAGTTCATCTGACACATGGGCAGGTAATCAGCATCTGTGCTTACTAAGAGGGAACATTATCACAGTCAAAACCATTGGGACAGAGGAGGACAAGACTTGGGGCAATGCCAGCTTATGTCTGCAAAGTGTTGAAAAATTATCACCCTGAGATGCTTTTTTAGCAATTCCCTCTCCAGTGTTATGCAAGATGCTATTTCCTTTGAGAGTGACTTGAAAAAACACAAGGACTAGCTATGGCCAGGCACCAGAGGGGAATGGCAGCTCCTTCTGTGGCAAAAATAGATGGCACTGTAGAAGGCAGCATCAGCAGTCCAGCTCATGATTAACTGAAGTATTAGTGAAATGCAATTAAACCATGGGTTAACTGCAATTAACTGTGTTCCCAGGCCATGACACTAGCCACTTTTCACACACAGGTCAGTACTTATCCTGCTTTGTTTTAGCTGTTTTATTTATTGAACCTCTAGGCTGCACTATCCCTCAATGTTTATCTAATTCCACACAGAAGATGATGCTGACCTCATGTCCCAAAAAGCCTGAAGCACAGAGCAGTTAACAGCATTCAAATGATGACTTAAGAGATGCTCTTTATGAGGAGTTTGCATTAGAAACCACAAAAATAAAGTGCCTGTAGCATCTTGTTTCCACTTCCCAATCCAGATTCTTCCATCACTCTGAAGCAAGAGTTTGTTAGTTCTTTGGTTTTTGTTTTTTCCAAAAACCTGAACAGAGAGGAACGTTCTCATGCTTAAAAATAATTCCCTTCTGAGAAGATTCGAGATGCTACTTTTTTCCCTGATTTTTAGTTCCTCTTACACCACCAGCAAGGTTTATGCAGGCTTCAGAGCTATGACCACCAGAAGCTGACAGAGAAGCTGATATCGAGGGATCGTACATAGTGCCAGTATTGAACTGGAATAAAGAGGACTTGACCAGGCATCAGAACACAGGACTGAAGTGCAGCCTTTCTGAAGTTGGGAAACTTCACTAAGTCAGGATCTTCCACATCCACCTGTAAGAAGCCCAAACCAATCATCAGCAGAATGTCTTCGCTCAAATACGATGAAGTCACATTACTGACACGAACGTTTTAGGCAGCCCCTTACCTGACTAGTGTTGTGAAGAATTTGGCTTTCATGTGGGTAGAGGTTTTCTGACTCCTGTGGTGAGCACAGGCAGATGTACTTCCTTCCAAACACCTGTACAGATCACAATTAGGCTTTCCAATCTGTCATTAACCTGCACATGATTGGAAACTAAGGGCCACAGTTGGCATATATCTGATTACAGGAAACATCATCTTTGCTAGTAATAAAACTATAATAAAGAGCTAAACTATTTGAGCTCTAAGTACCTGTTCCCTTGGAGCAGGTAAGAATTTGAAATACCAGGAAATTCCTTTATCCCAATTCCTTTAAATTTGAGCCAAAGCTGATTCCTGCACTGAACCACAGGAATGCCTGCAGTGTCACTAATTCCCTGTGTGACCTTGGAAAAGCTGCTTGATTCCCATTTATCACCTGTGAAATGAGGGTAAGTAATGGTCTGTCTCAATGAGAGTTTGTGGCCTTTGAGATTACACACAGGATCAAGTAGTTGTAACACAACAGAATAGCAAAAACATCTGCATATTCTCAGTCCTTTGCTGGTTCATCAAGTTTTCTGCTACCCTGTTCTCCAACACTTACACACAGTGAGCACTTTCTCTAGGTATAGTACTAATGGCACATGTTGAGTAAGTAGAGAACACACCTGGGCTAAAAAATTTTGCTGGGGGTCCTGATGAAGAGGTGAGACAGTGCCTGCTGGACCAAACCAAGCATTAATGGTGATGTCATCTTCTTCCCCTTCCCCCAGGCAGCAGTAGTCAGGGATCCTGATATCCTCTTTCAATTCTGGGATCTTGCCACATAAAGAAATAATTAAAAATGGTTATGTGCTGACTTGCTAAAGGTATGCAGTTCATACAACAGAGGAACAAGGCTTGACACAAAGAAAATGAGTGACCTGCTCATCCAGCAAAGGCTGGAGAGAAGTAGCTAAACTGCTAGGAATCTGCAGGCAATGTTCTCACACCACCTGTTCTAGCAAGCAGATTCAATTGGAAAGACAAGTGGGAGGAAAGGGTTTCTCTTTCTGCAGAGACCTTTTGCTTTAGCAGAAACCAGAGAAACACACAAGAATAAACAGCTTGCTGTTCATGGAAAAGGAGCAGGCAATTTTTGACACATTAAAGTTGCTTCTCCATGAGATTCCTTTATAGGTCTTCCAACAACTTGATCTCTGGTTAAGTGGAATGACATTTCAGAATAGGCTGAACACCACTGAAACCTATTCCCTGTCCAGATCTCTTCCCTGATTTAGATACCCTTCAGGGAAATGCTGTTTTCCAGGTGGTATCCCTGTAAATACACATCACATTGTTCTGGAAAAGCAGCAAGATCCACTGCCTTCTCCAAGGGTTTTGTTTCCAGGTCTTTCAGCCAAACACAACAAATTCCTCCCTCTCTTCATTCAAACTGTGGGAACAGAAACTTAGAAAACATTAACTGATTTGTGCTACACAGTGAACACCTGACTGACAAAAGATAAAAAACTGAATTTTACCTGATCAAAAAGCTGGTGCTGGGCAAGGTATCCAACACTGTTCTGAAATTACAGCAGAGAAGAAAAAAAAAAGTTGTAATGACACAGAGGGAAAGACTTCTCAGTCAGTTAGTTTGCTTACAGGTAACATCAACCCCCGATGTCCTGTCTTGGAGCACTCACATTTGTTTCAGCAGTTGACTACTTATGGCTACACTGGAATTTAAGAGTGCAGATATATCCCCACAACTAACTCACCTGCCTGAAGTTGCTGGAAGAAGCCAAGCTATGATCCTACAGAGCCGCAACAGTTCTGTTGTCAAACTTACGGCAACAACACTCTGCATCCTTATAGCCTGACCCTGCTGGTTAGAGGATTGTCCATCTTTGCCCCCTGTAAGGACTTTGACACTATTCCAGGCTGCACCACAGACCAATCTGCAAAGTCACATGGTCCTTTCAACTAGACTATGAAACAGAAACAAGGCCTTCAGATCCTCAGCTGTGCAAAGACATTCAACTGCTGATCAACTTTCTTTTTACCTAGTGGCACATGAATTTGGATCTTGATCCTTGATCTGACTTAGCAGTTTAATAACCAAGAGGAACAGAGCTATGGGCTAAGGAACCCATAGTCTGTCACTCATACAGTTTCTGCAGAACTATCTGTCAAACTTCAGCTGCTGTACATTTGGTTACATATAAAAAACAAACCTAGCTGTTGTTGCAGTAACTATTTGTAGCTTCACATGGTGAAAATAAATCAAACCTTTTAATTCAGAACTGTGCTTATGGCATAGCCTCTGCTCTGACATCACCTCTAAGCAAGTTGTTCTAAACAGAAGTTCTGTTCCAGTAACATGTTGCCTGTAAAGGGTTAACCCTCGTGGGTTGGGGAAGTGGTCACAACTTGACCCCAGCTCTGCTTGACCCCAGGTGTAGTGTTTAGCCCACTCCCACTTCCTGTCCAGACTCTTACATAAACAGAGGAAATTCCTGTTTTCCTCTCTCTCCTGGCCTGCCTACCTGCTTGATCCCCCACTTTGTTCCTGCTGATCCTGTCTTACCACATGGCCATTGTTTACTACATGGTGGACATCCCTTCCATCCACTGTCATCCATCTGGTTGTATATATATTTTGTATCTTGTTTTCCCTTCCCTATATCTATTTGTAACTCCCCTACTTTAAATACCTTTTGTTTATTGTTAATTTTTTTTCTTATAACTTCCAAATCAAAGCGAGACTGTTCTTTGGGTGTTTTACCCCTTCTCTCTCTACATCTGATTCCTTTCTTTCCAAAAAGGTGGGAGAGGGAAAAGCATTCTATTATTATTGTATTGGTTTCTGTTAGCTGTATTTTGAGTCCCCTGGGAAGCTTAAACTCAAACCAATACACTGCTGTACTTGGAGGAGCACCATGAGGGTGACAAACCTCATTCACAATGTGCTGGCTGATGAAGTCACCCACAGTCATGAGCTTCTGAGACCATTCCTCATCCGTGTATCGGGAACCCAGCTCCACGGGGACTGTGCGGCACCCTGCGACTTGACAAAAATAGTCCACACTGAAATAAAGAAAGTTCCATTACCCTTCTGCTCTCTTACTGATGCTGAATGCAAGGCAATCCACCCGAATCAACCTTTTAGAGTAATAAAACTCTACAACCAGAAGCTTCTTCTAAAACCAACCAACCAGTGATAAAAGACAACAGAAAAGGAAGAAAGGACAAGGAAATAAGTTTGTGTGCACATGATGTCGAAACTATTTTGTTTTGGTTCAAAATCTTGTTCACCTAACTGTTGCTTCTCTAGGAGCAGGGAAGAGGCAAGCTGTTAGTCTTTCTTGCCTAGGGACGATGGCTCACCCTTCTGCTGCCACACTTGATAAACACAAGGTGCCTTTCCACTGTTAATGCCAGATCAACTCTCTGCCAGTGCCACACTCTGTACAGAGGTGCCGGTAAAGCACATCTCAGCTGCAGTCAGAGAAATAACTGGTGGGAGGTACACATCTCTCCAATGGCACTAACTAAATCTGTCTGAATCTATGCAGTGGAAAACCTCTCAAAAAAGAATCAAACTACTGTGAAATAACAAATGTGTTCGGCTGAAGTTAGTTCTTCTCTTGCCTGTAAGCACAAAAGCAATTGCTCAAACCAAGCATTTCCCCCCTTTTCTAAAGAATCATGAGTGCAATCTCACAAAGATATGGTTCTCAGTACTGGAAGCATTGGCTCCATCACTTGCTCGAGCTGAATAAACATCAATTTTTGTACTCATGAAGGGAACAGCCAATCATGTTTGCTCATACACTTCCAAAATTCACTTTTCTGCTGCACTGATTATCGGCCGGTTCCAAGACGTGGAAAGCACTGACATAGCCCCCACTAAGCTGCAAGCAGCTCGCTGAGCTGCTGACGATGCTGCATGTCCCCTCTGCAACTGAATGCCACCCAGCGCAGCTGGGAGTCAGGGCTGGGCACTGCCCTCTGGAGCGAGCACTCCCCCTGCAGTTCCCGGGATGCGCTTCCTCCTCCGTGGAGCAGAAGCTACAGAATAAAGTCAGCAGTGCAGCAGGAAGGTGCTGACAACAAAAGGCACTCCCGATGATACCCATCTTTTGTGGTGTGCTCCACCAAGCATCACGATACCTGACAGAAAACGACCCCCTCTCTCACTATGACAGAAGAGTGAGAAATCTCACCTCCACTTCTTCATGCACGGCCAGTGGTCAATAATCCCCTCCAAGACAACAGGCTTCCCTGGGATGAGATAGTTGTCTCGGAAGTGCTCCAGCGAAGGGCAGCGAAGGTGTGGAACCGCATCTTCTGGCTGCACCACCGGGGCTGGAGGGGAGGCGATCCGGACCCTCTGCAACAGAGACTGCTCCTGCAGTTGCTGCCGGCGAAGGCCGCCGGGGCCGCGCACTCCCGGGGAGTTCCCGGGTCAGAGTGGGATACAGAGGGCGGAGGCGGGCAGCCTGGCTCGGGGGCGGGAGAAGGGACAGGAAGCGCTGACGGGGAGCACACAGGAGCAGAGCTGTGACGGCAAGGAGGTCCCGAGGGGAACCCGAGGGCCGGTTACCTTGACGCTGCCGGGGGCGCACAGTTCCTCGCAGGGCAGCTGCACCTGCAGGACGCGGACGAGGCGGGCGAGGACGTTGTCCAGGACGGAGGCGCCCATGAGCAGCCCCATGTCGCAGAGGCGGATGGCGGGCGCCAGCGGCCGCCCGGCGGCGACCTCGGCCAGCGCGGCGAAGAGGCAGCCGTAGGTGTAAACTTGCCGCCAGGCCTTGCTGATCTCCCTCCACGGCCCCGCGTTTAGCCGCTCCCAGGAGTAATCGCGCAGGATCTCGCCCAGGCGCTCCAGCTCTGCCGTCTCGCAGGGCCGGGCGTAGAGCAGCCCGCGGGCCCGCCGCAGCAGCCGCAGGACCCCGTCCTCCACCTCGCCGCTCAGTGCCAGTGTTAACCCCTCCTCGGCGGCGGGCAGCAGCGCCTGCACCTCTGCCCACAGCGCGGGGTTAGCTTTCGGGCCCTGTGCGCTTCCGGGCGCCGCCATAGCGGCGCAGCGCTGCCGGCTCTGCGCGGGCCCGGGGGCGGGCCCTAGTTGGGGCGGGGCCGGAGCGCCGCTCCGGTGTGTGCTTTGCTGGCTACCGCTGCGGCCGGCCTTCCGCGGGGCTGCGGCGTTGCTGCAGGCGTGCTCGGCTGAGCGCCTTTCCCCAGTCTGCTCCTCAGCTGCTCCGGATGCCGCGGCGGGAAGGAGCAGCCCCGCTCACGTTCCTGCGTTTGTGCCCCTGTGCTGCTGCTGATCTCCGTGCAGCCGCGTAAAGAACCCCCATGGAAACCTCGATTAAAAATTGCTCATTTTCTCAGGCCGGTTTTAGGCCACAGGAGCTCCACCGCCCAGCCCGCCCCTAACGCTGAATGCTTGTGCAGGTGCGGAGCAAGGGCGGGAGGGGCGGAGGACGCGGAGCCCTCTTTTCGGTGGATCTTGGAGAGTTTAAAGGCTCTGTGGAGCTGCAGCCCGGGGGTTGATGAGCAGCGTATTAATGCCCAGGCTCGACTTGGATGATGCCCTAGATGAACTTTGATGGGGCTCAGCAATTGTGTGCTTGAGGCAGTTGTTTGCACTGAAGAGAAACACATCTCCAGTGTAGCTTTATTTCTGTTGTAGCTTACGTGTTAACCTCGGAGTAAGGGTGTGAGATAGATCGTTGTTTCCGCTCTGGAAATCTCTTTGTTCGAAAAGTGGAATAGCCATTAAAAAGTAGATGACTGCTGAATGACAAGGAGATGCTCTGATCGGTGTTGATCTTAAGTATTCAAAAACCCTTGGCACCTTGCATGCTGATCTGAGTAACGCGAAGCATCAGGGACGGTGGCTGCTGTGGGGCAGCGTCTTTTGGGAAACTTCATGCTGCATGTTTCCTGTAAGAAATATGCATCTCTGCCTTGTAATACACTTTGCACGGCACCTTTCAGCCCCATCGTGCTTTAGTAGTGTGCCCTGAGCATACTCTCTGTACTTTAAACGTGACTGTGAAGGAAATGGTATTTTACTTAAAATTCGGCGGCTCTGGGAAATGTCTTAACATCATGAACCAAAATCTAAAGCAAGGCATTTGTAGCCCACAAAAAAGTGTTGCTTATATGCTGCTGAAATCTTCAAACTTGATGCCAAAATCTTGCATTTACAGGGAAAGTTGAGATTGTCACCTTTCGTGCTGCGAGAACACTGACTCTCCTGCCCCATGCTCTGTTGCTAATGTTTTCAAAGAAAAAGAGTTGATTTGAGTCCTCCTGTTACTGCTGCTTGTGGCTTTCCCCAGCTGTCTGGTCTGAATGACTTCCTCTCCTGCTGTCACATTGCTGCATTGGCTCATCATTCTGGGCTGTCTGTTCTCTGCCTTCTAAGTGCCTTTCTCTTGGCACCTTAAATTTGTCCTGTGACTGTGTGATTTTAGCACCTTCATTTAGAATTTTCTCCTCCTTGATTGCTAAATGTTAATATATGCTGCTACAGGAGGGAATATTTAACTGTCAAGGAGAACTTCTCCTTAGGCTTTGTGCTCAGTATTTGTAGTTTATGATGCTGGCAAGTTTTGCAAGTCATATACTTAGGGACTGTCCAGCATTTATTGCCATTTATATTAATCTTTATTCCTCTTTAAGTTGGTTAATATAATTCTCCCTAAATCATAGTTTTCCTAGTTTGGTTAGTAGGAATATTTTCACAAGTGAAGTTTTGAAGGTTTGGATTTTTTTCTGTGGTCTGTTAAATAACACCAAGATGTGCATGCATAATCTCCAGTTTAACAGTGAGGCATTAAGACCATGATGAGCTTTACTAGTTTTGTTGTAGGTGAAGAACCAGCTGGGAGTGGATTTTAGTTTGAGGGCATTCAGGGATGTTCAGTGTCTCTCTGTGAGTTTGCACTGGAAGACATTTGTTTCTAGTCAGTCATGTTTTGCTACAGTGGTTTGAATGCTGATACAATATCAGTAGTCTGAAGGGCCTGAGCTGTATATCTACTGAGCTGATAAAAATGGATTTCAAGTATGTATTAAGTCTTACTGTAATAGGTTTGCCCTTTGGGAGGAAAATCCACAAAAAGCCCATAATACCCTACTGTGTATTTGCAGTTTGGTTGGAATTGGCTTTATTGGAGAGAACCCCAAAACATTTCCAGAAGCTGAATTGGCAAGTTTTGCTACCAGAGCAATTAGTCTTGTAGTATGTGGTGCTGGTTTGTAAATGTCTGTAAACTGCATCTTTGGTGAGCAGTGTGACCAAGGAAGTGGGTGATTTCAGTGCTAGGCATTTCCATTTTAAGTCAGCAAGAGGTAATTTAATTCCTGTTGCCAGCTAACAAAAATTATTGGTATCAGTGTGACCTGCAGAAATGGATGTGAAACAGAGTTCTGTTTCTTTGTGGATTATGCCTCCATCACTGAAATTTGAGCTGGTTTTATTAGCAGTATATTTGATTTAAGATTGTGGAAGCCAAACTGCCTAACCCAGCAGAAAGATGTCACTTTTCACACAGGGAGGAAATGTTGATACTAGGAATTTTCCCTGCTGCTGCTTCCTGTGGTGTAGACTGCAAAGATCTTTTTGTTCTCTTTTGTGTTCTGTATATTTTCTAAGTGTGCTTCAGGCAGCTCACTTTCTCCTGGGCCTGACATTTAGAAAGAAATTACCTATTAAAAAACAAACAAACAGAAAGGAGGCACACAATTAAGAGGGATAATAAAGTCTAATAACCCAGTTTGTATTTCTTGCTTCTGTTTACAGTCATAGACTCTGGGACCCAGAGTTACTTGAGGTTACCATGTCTACCACTGGTGGAAAAGTGGTTATTTACAACATATCTCTCTCTCTCTCTCTCTCTCTCTATATATATATATATATATATATATATATGTGTGTGTGTGTATAATGTATATGTATATGTGTGTATGTGTATATAGATATAAATAAAAGTTCTGTATCTCATACTGCCTTTGTCTTCATTGAAAAGAGCAGGTGTTTGTCCTGCTGGGAGTTCAGTCATTTATTTGTCCCACTTAGAGTTCAATTATTTATTTGTAACAATATCACAGAATGGTCTGGGCTGGAGGGGACCTCCGGAGGTCATCTAGTCCAATTCCCCCATGTCAGTGGGGACATCCTCAGCTAGACCAGGTTGCCCAGAGCAACCTGTATCTTTTATAACACTCTCTTTTGTCATGTATTAATTTGAATTAACGAGCAAAGACCTGCTCTTGTTTTTTGATTTCATTAAACTGACACCAGGACACATGCTCAGTGATTGACCACTGGAGCCCTCGGTAGGACGTTAGGACGTTTTTACTAGGTGAATCCATTTTTTTAAATGACAGCATCTGCTTTCTTGTACACATTTATTTATGATTCTTCCCCAGGCGAGTGTAGCAGAGCCTGGTGAGTAATAACCAGCTGTTGGAATTAGCAAACAGGGAAAGCAGTTATTTGATCTGTGAAGGAGTGCGGGAGCCAAGGCCAGAAGTAATAAAAACTAAACAGATGCCCCAGATGCATAAACCCAAGCAGGGAGGTGTAAATTACTTGCACTGCTGATGGGCAGAAGAGTGTCAAATGGGCTGGCTTTGCCTGCAGATTTGATTAAAGACGGAGCCCTCTCCTCCATGGTGTCAGAGGGTCTGATTGCATCGCTCTGCTATGCTTGGCCTGCCTCACCAACGAGCAGGGCAGCTCTCTTTGGTGGCTTCTGTTTGCTGTCTCTCCAGTGTACTCACAGGTTGGGCATAAAGGGGTCTGAGTGTGAGAGGGCTCTGCTGTTGGACCACCTGGTCTCACATTCTAGGTGTACTGTGACTCAGGTCCTCTCTGATGCTCTTATAAGGCGTGCTGCTACGCTGAATAATTTCTAGGACAATCACTGCTGGAGTACAACAGCAGCATAAAAGATTTCCTTTGTCTTCAGGACTTCAGGCTGCCACTCAGCTCCTCAGGAAGTGTGTAAGAAATGCATTGTTTTCCTAGGAAAGCACCTTTTTGACTGCACAAAGGTTTAAAACCTTCTAATCTTTCTTCCTGTTTCAATTATATGTACATTTAGCTGTATCTCTTGCTTGGGTATCAGCAAAGTTATATTTTATCATGTTAATTACCAGTGCATTGCATTTAATTAATTATTGTGTTGGTAGAGATTAATTTTTGTTTATCTTGGAAGATAAAAGTGATCTCCACTAACGTCTTGTAAGAACACAGATAGTGTTTGAACACTTTTACTATTTATTCTACAGACATTTCAGAACTACTGCAAGGTTAATTGCTCTGATTACTTAATAAGCAAGGATGGAACCAACATTTAAAAAGTATCATGATTGGGGGTTGTATGTTAAAGTAAACATACTTGCCTTTTATGTTTGTTCTTCAGGTCTAGATTTTCTGTTACAAAAGCCAGCAGACTTTCAGCTGCAGTTTTAAGTTCCACTTGATTTTATTAGTTTGCCCATTGAAGAAGAAAACCTTGCTGTAACCAAGCCTCTGAGTGGAGTTAACAGGCCAAGAGCATTGCTCAGTGTCCTTGTTATCTGAGTCACGTTTCCAGTGGCTGATCTAAGCTGAACTGGCATCTGTAGACTGTTCACTCTGCAGAGTGAGCAGAAGCTTTGGGTTGGGTGCTGGCACTCTGATATCTCCCTGCAGGGCTGGTGTCCAGCTGAGGTGCTGCTGAGGGCACCTGAGGCTCTACCACACCAGGGTCCCTGGCTCCATGCTGGTGGTGACTGCTGCTTACAACCGTGGTGCTTCCGTCAGGCGATGGCCATCAGTTCCCCTCCAGCTGTCTGTGCCAGGACGATGCTGACCTGATTGTCCTGGGCAGTCTATGCTTTTAGTGATCATTGAGGTGAGGATGAGAAGTGCCTGCCAGTGCCAGCTGTGGTCCTCTGCCTGGGGCAGGGAAGTCGAGGAAAGGCTGGTGCTTCTGCTACCCTGCCTTGTGTGCCTCTAGGTCAGTTTCTGCTTCCAGGAGTGGCTGGCTGGTGCCTTCCGCAGGCAGTGTACTCATTTAACAACCCCCAAAGTGTTTAAAAAAGTGAAAATGAGAGAGTAGATTGGAGTGCAGACTGATGATGGCCATGATGGTGTTTGGTGATTTTGCATTACCAGAAATGAATGATTGTCTCTCCTTATGCAAGAACAACAATATGAACAGATGAAGACTTGGAGTGTCTTTCCTGGCTACTTTTATGGACAGGAGATGGATGATTCTTCTTCCCCTGCCCTGATGAGGCTGCATCTGGAATACTGTATCCAGTTCTGGGCCCCTCAGCTCAAGCAGGACCTCAGGGAACTGCTTGAAAGAGTCCAGTGCAGAGCCACAGAGATGCTGAAGGGAGTGGTTCATCTCATGAGGATGGACGAGGGAGCTGGGACTCCTTAGCTTGGAGAAGAAGAACCTGAGGGATGACCTCAGTCATGTTTATAGAGATGTGAAGGGCAGTGTTGGGAGGAAGGAGCCAGGCTCTGTTCAGTGATGTCCAATGATAGGACAAGGGCCGATGGGGGGCAGCTGGAGCAGAGGAGGTTCTACATGAACATAAGGAAAACCTTTGCCACTGTGTGACAGAGCCCTGGAGCAGGCTGCCCAGAGAGGCTGTAGAGTATCCTTCTCTGGAGACATTCAAAACCTGCCTGGATGAGTTCCTGTGTGACTGCTCTTGGTGATCCTCCACTGGCAGGCAGGTCAGACTGGATGATCCTTTAAGATCTCTTCCAGCCCCTATCATTCTGTGATTCCCATTTATAATATGTGCAGAATTAATCATTCCACAAGAGCTTTTTTTTCCTCAGACAAGCAAGGTCTTCCTGCTCGAGAGTGACACAGCCACGCGCGTCGACTGCGCCTGGAGCCGAGCGCAGTTGTACAGCAAGAGCGTAACGAGGAGATGTCTTCATCAGCCTGCTCCTGCGCTGTGTTTTTATCACTGCCATCTGCTCTGCTGCGAGTGGCAGCTGCCAGCTCTTACAAATAGCCCTGCCATCTACTTTCATCTAGAACAACATATTGTCATAATTTCTCTGATATTACTAGATGGAATAACACTAAGTGAGATAAGGTGACATTTCTGGTGGCACTTCGGGGTGCGTTTCCTCGCGGCGTGTGTAGGGCACAGAGTGTTCTTTCAGGAGCAGCCTGTAACAGCATACCCAGTTCTGCTTTCAGAAATCCCTGGAAGAAGGGTTTTTTTCCCCCCCAAAGCATTATGTAACATCCATCTGGGACATATGTGTCAGCGCTAAGAGGCAACTCAGACATAGTATTTAGTGTTGCCCTGTGCTGGATGGAAATTTGGTAAGCTATTTTTAAAATTTAGCATTTTTTTTCCGTGTCAAGTTGAATCTTTCATATATGCAAAGAGAGAAAAAAAAAAACCTCTTTACAGAAAGTCTTTAAAAAAATCTTCATGGCAGGCAGTGCTCTTTGTGTTGTCTCAGCTGGACCCTAGGTAGGACATTTAATTTTAGACCAGGCCAGATTCCATTCAGTGTCCAGCCTAAGATCATCCTCTGAGCTCTCTTGAATCGTTGGAGAGAAAGAGATCTATTCCAGCCCTGAGATGGGATACTTAGAGTGGGCAAGCAAGTGGCATAAACTGCTTTCTGTGAGTGTCTGTTTCTCTTCTCATTCTGCAGAGAACTAGGATGGATGACCTTAGCTTCTCAGCAGATCAATGTAGGTGGGGTGGTTCCTATACTGAATATATGCCAGCACCTCCTCTTTTTCTGAATGCCTGCCAGAATCTTGCTTTAGCACCAAGTATACCAAATACAACCATTTTTACACAATATTCTCATTCTTTTGGGTGTGTGCTTGGTGCAGTTTTTACTACACAGGTAGTCCCAGTGATTTCTAGAGCAAGTGGCTGGCTGATCTCATCTTTCTTTCCTATTGCTGCTTGCAAGGGCCAGGGAGTGAGGGAGGAAGGGCAGTGGTGTGTATCTTAGAATCACAAAATAGTAGGGGCTGGAAGGAACCTCCAGAGATCATCTTGTGCAACCCCCCCCTGCTAAAGCAGGATCACCTAGTCCAGGTCACACAGGGATGCATCTAGGCTGGTTTTGAAAGTGTCCAGAGAAGGAGACTCCACAACCTCTCTGGACAACCTGTTTCAGTGCTCCATAACCCTCACTATAAAGAAGTGTCTCCTCATGTTGAGGTGCAACTTCCTAGATCCTAGCTTGTACCCATTATTCCTTGTTCTGCCACTGGGCACCACTGAAAAGAAACGAGCACCTTCATCTTAAAAACCACCTCTCAGATATTTATAGACTTTGATAAGTTGAGAGGCACCCCTGCCCATGGCAGGGAGGTTGGAGTGAATGGTCCCTTCCAACCTAAGCCATTCTATGATTGTGTGAAGACCAAACAGCCTCAGTTCTCTCAGAATATCTCTGTCTTCTGCCATATACCTGTCTCATACATGAGTGTTATAAACAACCTCAGTTCTCTCAGAATATCTCTGCCTTCTGCCATATACCTGTCTCATACATGAGTGTTATAAAACTGCACCAAATCTGGGAAGACTTACAAAGAAGTCTGGTCTGGAATGATTCTTCTTGCTAATGAGCACTGATGGGAAGGAGCCTTTCTGCTACGGCAGAAGTTCAGTTGTGGTAAGGAGAGTGGGATACGTGTTCTTGGTTCTCACATCCTTTTCACTAGGAAACGAAGTGCTGAGCAGTTGAGTCGCATGGTAGAGGATGGAGGCACAGAGACAGCCCGCTTGCAGTTTAAAGGATGGAGGCAGAGACGCAGCCTGCTTGCTTGCCAGCCTCTTGGAGTGCTGCTGCAGGTGGGAAGCTTTCCTGACAGGCGTGTGGAAGAGAGCCAAAGCATGGCTTCTGCTTCATCCCAGTGGAAGTGTGGCTTCGGCACGTCACCGACAGCCAAGCAGGGGCCGTTCGAGCTGTGAACAGTCTGCTCCCAATGGCAAACACAAGAGGAGGCCAGAGAAAAGTCTCTTGGCATTTAAATGAAGTCATACATTCTAGAAATTGAACCTTGCCTGTCATTCCAGGAGTGCTCTTCAGGAGCTGATAAGGGCTTCTGACACTGTACTGATCTTGAGCAGGCAACGGACCACCTTTTTTTATCCAAAGGATGGATATGTGTCATGTTCATTCACCACACTTCATATATATGTATGTACCTTAAGAGGAAGAATATATATATGGAATCCTTTCCACCCCCCCACTCTTCCTCCCAAGATTTACAAATCTCATTTGAATCTTCTGTTTGATTTCTCCCTCAGACTAGGGCTACAAGTGCTGCATGAATTTGTTTGTGTGCTTTGTTTTAAGTCTATTTAGAAGTGTATGTGGTTACTCGTGTGCACATGTCACATTCTTATTAATGAGCACAGGATAATTGTTGGTTGCACTGACTTCTGTTTCCGTGGATGTTTCAGAAAGGTATTTTAAAAGCCTTGTTGGGGCTTGCGTGTGCTTCAGAAATTAAATTTAGTCTGTAATTTTATTACCCTTTTTATTTAATTTATCTTAACTGGTGCTTTCAAGCTGTGAACCAGCTGTTGACTTTGAAAAAAAACATTGTTCAATTTGAAAGGAGCATTTTAAAGCTTAATGTAATGGCTGTAAGTAATCACCACAGCAATTATATTCTCTGGTGTTGTGCGTCAGTGTAATAACATTTGAGGTTGTGAGAAAATGCAGGAAAGGAACACAGCAAGCTCAGGCATCCCAGTTTTGCCTGTGATGCCCAGCATTTCTCTGCTTTCTGTGCTGCTTGCTGTCTCTGCTTGCATCCTGGCAGAAGAACTGAAGATGCTCTCTGTTGTGGCTCTCTGTGTGCCCAGCAGGAATTGGGCTGTGTCTGAGCATGGTTCTCTGTGGTTCTTCTCACACTGGACATCTCCATATGGACATTTGCTGCAGGGGCAGAAACCCTGAGGTTCTGCTACCTCCTTCTAACTAGTTCAAAATGTGGCACCTGACATAGAGTACCATTTGGGGTCTGATCCTGCTTGAGCAGCTGCATACCCACCTTGTATGGTGCCAGTGGCAGCAAAGCTCCTTACAGTGCAGACAGAGTCTGCAGGATGGCAAACACTCCCACCCTGGTCAAAATCAGATCATGCTCTGGTTGTGCTCTGGAAAGGAGTAGTTCTGTGCTGTGGTGAGGAGAATGAATAGAAATGGGGGTATTTTAATCTACAGACTGGAGAGATGAGCACAGGCCAACCTCATGAGCTTCAACAAGACCAAATGCAAGGTCCTGCATCTGGGTCGAGGCAATCCCAAGCACAAATACAGGCTGGGCAGTGACTGGCTGGAGAGCAGCCCTGAGGAGAGGGACTTGGGGGTGCTGGTGGATGAGAAGCTCAACATGATCCAGCAGTGTGCACTTGCAACCCAGACATCTAACCAGATGCTGGGCTGCATCAGGAGAAGTGTGGCCAGCAGGTTGGGGGAGGTGATTCTCTCCATCTGCTCTGCTCTGGTGAGACCCCACCTGGAGTACTGCATCCAGTTCTGGAGCCTCTATTACAAGAGGGATGTGGACATGCTGGAGTGTGTCCAGAGAAGGGCCATGAGGATGCCCAGAGGGCTGGAGCTGCTCTCATATGAGGACAGGCTGAAAGAGTTGGGGCTATTCAGTCTGGAGAAGAGGAGGCTCTGAGGCGACCTTCTTGTGGCCTTCCAGTATCTGAAGAGGGCCTAGAAAAAAACTGGGGAGGGACTTTTTAGGCTATCAGGCAGTGACAGGACTGGAGGGAATGGAGCAAAGCTGGAGGTGGGGAGATTCAGACTGGATGTGAGGAGGAAGTTCTTCAGCATGAGAGTGGAATGAGCTGGAGAACCTGGAATGGGTTGTCCAGGGAGGTGGTTGAGGCCCCATCCCCAGAGGTGTTTAAGGCCAGGCTGGATGAGGCTCTGGCCAGCCTGATCTAGGGTAGGGTGTCCCTGCCCATGGCAGGGGGGTTGGACCTAGATGATCCTTGTGATCCCTTCCAACCCTGATTGATTCTGTGATTCTAGCCTACATTCTGAGAAAGAACATCCTGTTTATTTGTAAGCAAGTCTCTAGTTCAGTCAAGCTGGAGCTCTTGGGGAAGAGAACTTTCTGGGTCACTGCAGTGAAGATTAGAGAAGCAGCAGGCTCTCTGGATCCCTGCACGTTGTTAACAGTCCATTAAAGTGCTGTACACCTTTCCCTGCCCTGGGAATTCTCTCCATAATGATTTTCAAAGGAATGCAGTGTGCATCATCATGGGAGTGGGCTGCATTTCATGAGTCACTTAGTTGTGCCTTACATAGAACTCGTGTTTGGAAACTGGGAGCTGTGGTGCTGTAGCCCACCAGTCTCAGAACCCTGCGAGACCTGGCATCCCTTCTGCCTTTGCCACTGTGTGTGGCACAGCAGGTTTATGTCGCCAGCCAAGCTAAACCATCAGCTCCTCTTAGCAGCTTTGTGAAGCAATAATGCAGATGGGGAAGGCCCAGCTGGAAGCTTAGGTTCATCTATGTGCTAAGCCTTCCCCAGATGTACTTTGTATCAAGAGCCGTCAGAGTATGGATCTAATGACAGCAAGGTCTGAGGCAGTGAAATAGTGACAGTAATAGGAAGGGCAAATATTGGGACAAATGGGAGACCAGACTGACCACTGAGGCAAAACTACTCCTGTTTGATTGCTGTGGTTGTAAAGGAAGGAGGGATGATGCTTTTGGCGGTGGACTTTGTGCTGGCACTTGCAAAGGATGGTAGTGACAACAGGATCGGGATGGTTGTGTAAGAGGTGGCCCTGCTTTGGCATGGCTCAGCTAGAATGGTCTGTGCTTCACCTTAAAAGAAGGATTGCTAGGAAAGCAGAAACACACCCACCTGTATCTGTGTGCAGTGTGCATGTGTGACATCTGCAGCAAAATGAACCACAGTGCAGTTTGCTGTGATTCCACCTGTGTGTGGTGCATGGCAGAGCAGCAGCACTGACCAGATCTAAGTGTGCTTCAGAGATTGGCTGCCAGATGAGCGTGGCTGGGCTGGTGACCTGGGCTTGGTACAAAGGGGTAGAGACAGAATCCTTGGTGTGACAAAGCCAAGATGACATGTGAGCTACATTGCATACATAATATGTGTGTGTGCCTGAGTTAGACACTCAGAGAAGCAGCCGCTGTGATGGAGACAGACACAGAGCAGTGTGTTCTGGCAAGTTAAAAGCTTAGCCAGCATCCCAAGGTAGCAGAATGAAATTCCTTTGGGTACAGCAAATAAGACACATAAAGTGTAATGCCCTGTGAAATCACAAAGAGCCACTTTCAACAGATGGAAAAAACAACTTTAATACAACCCCCAAAATTGATACACTCTGCTTTTGATAATCCACATACCAGGTTACATGTTAGCAGGATCCATTACTGTCTATAAAGTGCATTTCAGTTGTTAAATGTGCTTGCTGGTTTGTCACTATATAGAATTTAAAGTGATGAATCCTGTGTTCTTCTGTCTTCTTCACTCTAAGAAATTAAACAAAATCTATGACAAATGACTCCCAGGCTGCACCTGCTATTGCACTCTGCTGTGTGCTGTGCCGTTAGGGGTGGAACTGACCTCCTGTTTTAAAGGAGTTTGGTAGTCCCAGTGCAGGGGATGTGGAGAGCTGGGCGCAGACATAGGTGGGCAGACCGTTGCCAGTGGCAGAGCTGCAGACTGGCACCCTAAAGCCAGGGAGTTTCCCTGTGCCCTTGGGGAGGAAGCATCAGCAGTGCTCCCTTTGCCCTCACTGCACCCCCTCTGACCTTCCTGACACACCCCTGCAGAGGAGCAGGAATTTCTCTCCCAGCTGTCCTGTGAAGGGAGTGAAGCTTCAGGCAGGATTTCATGGGAACATTTGTCTGGGGTCTGTCAAAGCTGGCACTTGGAAAAACTCCCTGGGTACCAGTCACTGCAACCTCATCAGGGCAAACGTGGAGAATGCCCAGACTGGGGGAGGAATCAGAGCACTGTTCTTTAAGAAATGCTTGGTAAGTAGCATGTGAGTAAATGTGACACACCAGCTTAGGATTTCTGTGGAGGAAGGCACATCTCACAGATCTCCTGGGAGTTCTCTGGAGGAGGCAGCAAATGTGGGACAGGAGAACTGGATGGATATATGCTGCTTGGATTTTCAGAAAGAATTCAACAAGGTCCCTTCTGAAAGACTTATTGACAAAGTAAGCAGCTGTGGGATGAGACGACAGGTCCCCAGATAAACACACAACTTAAAAATGAGTATAGGAGTAAATGGAGTGCTGTGGAAACTTCTGCAGAGCGAGTGACTGACCTGGTGTAATTCAGTGGTGAGCAGGAGGAGGAACTATCCTCATTCTGTGTATACAGTGATGAGTGCAGAGGTGACTGTTAAGTCATGAATGAGACCCAGGGTTGTAGTAAATACTTCGATGGAAATGCTGGCACAGCACACAGCCATAAAAGTAAAGAACGTTTTAGGAGTTCTTAGAGAAGGCACAAAACAGGCAACAGGGTTATGTCCTTGCATAAATTCCTGGTGTTGTGCACCTTGAATACTCTATGCACTGCTGTTCTCCCATCTCAGCAAGCAAAGAATTGAACTAGAAAACGTTAGACAAGAAAGATGATCAAAGATCTGGAATGGCTTCTTTATGAGGTGAGCTTTGCCTTGGGAAAAAGACAATTCAGTGGAATATATGTGTACAAAATCATGTGGGGTAGGAAGGATGAGGAAGAAATGGTTATTCACAGCCCCTGTTCATAAAGGAGCTGAGGGTGGAAGGAAGGATGTGACAATACTTACTTCAAACTACAAACAGAAACAGAAGGGGATGTTTATTGAACCTGTGCCTGGTGGAGCTGTGGAATTCCTTGAGCAAGGATATTGTAGGTCCTAAAAGTTTCAAAAGATGAAAGCATAAAATTGTGGAAGAAAAATCCAGCTGTGGATATTAAATACCAAAGTCCCACTTGGCTCTGGCTCAGAAAGTTTCCCATTGCTAGAGGCTAGGGACATGCTGAATTTAGGTTTGGACTCATGGTTGCTCTTACATGGCTGTTATCCTAAACTTGTCACCTTTTAGGTAAGAAATTGCATATGGTGTAGTTTTACACTTGGTGTAAATATTTTGTACTGTTGTTTTAGATACCTCTAAAATTTGCCTCTGGCTCCTTAGAGATAACCACAGCCATAGGCTGTGTTTGGTTCTTGCAGCAGAAGTTGTGTTGCCAGCAGTGGGAGTTAGATCTGAAGACAGGAGCCAAGTGCCTTGTGTGGAAGTCACATTCCAATGGAAATAAGTCGGTGAGGCCCTGGTCTGGTGATGTTTTGTGGATTGATTAGGGTAGGGGGAAGAAGGAGGAAGAAGATGTTCAGTCAGCATATAGAGTCTCCTGTGAGTTGCCTGTGAGACAATCAGTGAGGCCTTGGGAATATCCATGTAGACTTCTCTGCAATGGGTGGTGACCTAAGGCTATGTATGTTTTTGTGAGAATTTTTAATGCCTCTGCAGGGAGATGCAACCTGCTAGCATGGAGGAACCCAGATAGTTGGGAGGTTGTGGCTTTTCTAGGTGGAAGTTTTGAATGGGTTAAGCAGACACTGACTCCAGTCACCACCATTCCCATTCCTTTGCATGCCTTGTTGCTCATTGTGTAGTACAAGAGTCTCAGGAGTGAGTTCAGGGCTTCCTCTCACTCCATGGCTGTGTTGCTGTCAGCATGGAGCCAGCTTCCCAACTCTCCCTCTGCAGGAATCTTCCCATTTACTTGCCTCAGAAAGAATTTTTGTGAATTGAATTAATCACAGTTTACATGGTAATAACCTTTGGAATATTTTTTATGAGTAAATAATGTGTATCCCCTGCTGGGGGTGGGATCTGCTGGTTCCAACATTCAATTATTGCATAATCTACTTCCCATTAAACAGAGAGTGAGAGCGAAGGAAGCCAACAGCAGCAGGAAGAATTGACAGCTGGTTTGTGTTTGAGGCACAGAGATACCTTCCTAGTGCTTGCTTAGAAGACCTTGCAGCTAAGAAGAATTCAGGTTTTTTGGCAGTGTGGTGCTGAGCACAGGGTGCTCATTAGTTCTCCACTCAAAGAGTCTTATGCCCAGAGAAGTTCTGGGTGAATGAGGCTGCTCAGCCTTTGGTACCTGCCCAAGCCCAGACCCATTGCTGGCTGCATGTCTGGCTGTGAGCTGTACTGCAAAGGCCTGGGAGTGCCTGGCTGCAGGACTTTTTTCTGCCCCTCTTCTCCTGTCAGGCAGGCTCAGAGCAGCTCCAGATGGTCACAGATACATCACTGTCTTGTGAGGCAGTGAGGAGTGTCATTGTCATGCAGTACCCTTGGCAGAGGAGATGGTGAAAAGGCTTGCTCAGGGCTGCAGTGTCTGCAGCAGAGTGGAGTCAGGCAGAGTCAGACCTCCATGTGTCTGTTTCTGGGAGCTACCAGCCCTATACTCTGCTGCAGCCAGGCAGGCCCTTCTGAACCCTGGTCCTGGAGCTGTCCTGGCAGTGCAGGCCTGGCTGATGGCCCCTGGGAAGGTGCCATACCAGCCTGACCAACAATCACAAGCACCATCCCAAAACACAAGGAGAGCTGCTCTGAAATGAGGTGATGTCTGGCTGGCAAATGCTTGTTGGGAGCCTGTTCCAGTCCCTGCACTGTGACTACCCTTAAGCACCAGTCCCAACTAATGTTTCCTTTCCCTCCCTTGCCATTGCTACTTTTGCTTTTATTTAATGTTGTATTCTCTGTTGTAATTACTTCTTTAATCTGTAATGTAGGCACCTGCCTGACTCCCCCAGCTCCTGGCTGCCTTCAGGACCAGTTCTGTAAAGAAGTCATGGTGTCTCTCAACAGTGAGGTTCCTGCTGAAGTAGCTCCCTAAATAAATAAAAGGCAAACTGGATATTGGAAAAGAGCTTTAAATAACATCTGAATTCCTAGGGAACATCTTACATCTCTGTTAGGGACAAATGGGTCGAACATAAGTAATGATCCTCTGGAATGAAAAATAAAGGAACACTGTTCACCAGCCTCTGTGGGCGGCAATGAGAATAGACCTTGGTGATAAATAGAAGCAAAATGCAAAGATGTCCCCCGGTGGCAGATGGGAGCAAAAGATTTAAACATGATTGGACTATAAACACACAGTCTCTGAAATGTGCCATAGCTTGCCTCCAGATGCTGCTTTGGATATGATGGGTCTGCTCCTTTTGTGTAAGGGGAAGGAGCTAAAAACCCTTCACTGAAACAGCACTTCTGGCAGCCCTTTGCAGCACATGCTGGACCATGACCTTCCCAGGTGGAGCTGCACCTTTCAAGTACAGTTATTCTCTCCGTGACTTAGTTTTTGGTGTTTCCCCATATTGATGTAATTCTAAAATCCTCCCCTGTTCTTGCTTCATGCAATCTGTTAACTTCTGTGTTTTGATGCCTCTGTCCCTGGTGTTTGGTAATCACCTGCTGCAGGCATTTGTGACTGGAGAAGTCCCAGAGGAGTATACACACCGGCTCCTGGCATTCTACTTTTCATTTTGGATCTGGGGCAACATATTCCTGTCACTGGGTGGAGCAGCTCTTTTGTCACTGGATGCTTTGCTTCCCGAGCTGTAAAGTGCTCTGCTGAAGGAGGACAGCACTAGTGTTTCAAAGCTTTGACTGTAGTCAAGCAGCTGGGCTCACTGGGGTGTGGGTGTGGTGGCATGAACCCCCACGTGTGTCCTACCCACTGCAGGGAGCAGGTACAGCAGGACACGATGCAGGGAGTATAGCTTTTGATGCCCTTCGTCTTCCATCTGTTTGCTCGCCCAGTTACCGGCAGTGGGTATAGCTGCTTCCAGCACTGCCATGCTCTTCTTCCTTTGTGTCTCCTGGGTGCACATCCTTCCTGAACATGAGCTGATTCTCGCTTCTAAGAACATGAGCCGAAGATGAGCACAGTTAGTGCCGCAGGAGAAGCCTTTCCTTTTCACAAACGCTTTAGCTTTGCTAAAATCAAGTCCTTGATGTGGCTTTTTATGAAAACCCGTCCAAATTGTTCCCTGCCCAGCAGGGCTGTGCCGTGTCCTGGTAATGGTTTAAGAGCAGCCCCTGAAGAGGGCAGCATGGGTTAGCTGATGCTCCTTCGGTGAAATTGCACTTCAAATTCCAGCCATGTCTAAGGCAGAGCTAGTGAAATGTAAAAGAGCGTTGAAGGAATTGGTAGTAAAACTCTTGGCTCTGTGATAAGGTGCCTGGGCTGAGCAGAGCTCTCCCCATTCCTGTTACTACAGAAGAATGTGCCTCTCCCCAGCAGTTGTGCTACCTGCCACAGGCTGGCATGAAATGCTGGGTGCTTTGGGGACCTGCCCGCAGGCTGGTCCTGCTCCACTGTCCAGGGTCGAGTGCAGACACAGAAGAGCACAGGAAGGAACCCCCAGTGGCACCCCTCTCTTTGAAAGTCTGACCCTACAGGTCGATGAATTTTGAGGCTCCAGTTGTGGAGAGATCACAGTTCAGTGCTGAGCACTGCTGTTACACTCAGCTCTTTGGTGCTAATAAAGTGCAAACACAAACCTCTTACCCCAGGGAGCCTGCACAGCAGTGGGTTATGAAGTACTTTCTTTGCTAAGAGGAAGGCACTGGAAGACCTGAGGGAAGGGATCAACTTAGTTAATGAGTCCTGGGGCTTTGGTGCCTGACTGCCTTATGAGTGATGAATGAAGAGCTTTTTTTCCCTTGAAGCAGAAACCAGGAGGATCTTAAGTGCACAACAAGGCTGAAAAATCACGTGGAAGTACTTGTGACATCTACATTAATACTAGATGAACTAATCGGGATTAATGCTAGTGGGAGTAATGGCAGTGGATATCACAATGATTAGACTATTATAATAATGGGTTTTCCAGGGAAGATGGTGACAGGTGATTTATACACTGTACAGGTATTTCTTCTGTGTCCAGATCATAAGCAACTCTGGCACTTTGCTGCAGAAAGTTGGGACTTATCCCTATTCCCGAAATTGCCCCAAATGTGGCTCTATTCTAGCTAGTTAGTTGTCCAGAAAGATCCTGGACAAAAAGGGAGGGAAGAAGGGCTGAGTACACAAAAAGGATGCTGGTGGTTTTGTTCCTTAACTGGTTGGAGAGCACTATTGTGAACCTAGCACTGAGACATTTTTGGCCTCGCTGGAAAAATGAGAACTCTGTCTGGAGATGTCATGCAGGGAGAGTTTTACAAGCACCAAAGTGCTCGTAGGCAGTAGAGTGAAGAAGATCTGGCTGCTGTTTTATCACAAGCTCTACCTTTCTGCTATATAGGCATCAGCTACTGTTTTCTGTTCTGGTATTTGCAAGACACATATCCAGTGGAGTGTGAACCTCAGTGAAAAAAACAGTTTCACAGGGAGTCTCTGTAGAGTGTTTGGCTGCAGAAGGTATGATCTGACTGTGCTAGGAGCCACTGTTGTGTCATGGTGATTGTGCAGGAGAAATGAGGAATCTGGGGCAGTAAGAAAAAGTAGTTGCCATTTTCCATGCATGACATTTCATCCCTCACCATTTTTTCCTGTGTCTTTGCTAAGTACTGGATGCAGTTGTTGCCATGTAGGATGCGCAGTCACTTTTCCATGGACTTTCTACCATCTCTGTAGGCTAGCAAGAGATAATGAGTTGTGGTGTTCTTGTGCAAAGCCTTTCCTGCCAGTGCGTTGTCAAATAGTTCAGAAGAAATTTCATCTTCTCTGGAACTGACACCAGAGGACAGGGAAGCTCCCCAGCAGCTTGTTGAGGATGAAGAAATGACACAGCATTTGAAGCTCTCTTGGTAGATATAGAAGCTCTTTTATTGATTTGTTGACAGTGACCAGGGGAGCAAACAGCTGAAATTCTTTTTTTCTCCTCTCAAATGAGGGATACTTGGGTTCTGTTTTGGACTTTAGAAGCTGTGTGGGTACCTGTGTCCCAGCTGCAACATCATTAGTTAAATGCACAGCTTTCTACCTTTGACGCCCACCTTGAGAAAGGGTAACACAGTATCATCTTTATTCTCAGTTTTATAATTACTTTTCAGTGATTTAATAAAATCATGATTTTTAAATGATTTTTAGTAAAATAATGGTTTTCAATGTAAGCCTGTAAGAAAAGAAAATAAGTTCAGGGCATTTTCAGCATTTTATGTTAATTATGTTTCAGCTGCTTCCTTCTCAGTGAGGATTGTTCATCTGTTCCTCTGCTGTCTGCTTTGCACACTAAGAACTGGGCAGCTAATGAGTGGGAGAGTGCCACAGACCTGAGCAAGCCTGGTTCATTCTGATTCCTGCAGCAGGTTGAGGTTGAACAGGGAGTTAACAAGCCAAGGCTGACAGTGCTGCCTAGAAACTGTCGAGTGTTTCAACTATACTTGTTTTGGGGTAGGAAGAGATTTGAGGCACCATCTTTTAGGTGATAAAGTCCCGTGTGACCTTTTGTTTTTACATTGAGAAATGACTTGTTTCCAGATGAAAGCAGGAAAAAAAAAATCCCTGGACTTTTCCCATCTTGTTTTTTGTGATTTCTAAGCAGGGACAGCACTCTGCCACAGGAAGGAGTTTCTGTGCTCTGCAGCAGGTTAATCGGCTCATTTTTCTTGGGAAATGCTGTAATTCTTTCCCCGTCACCATAATCCTCAGCCTTCAAGTGACAATTGTGGCTTGTTGGGGCTTTGTCCAGGACAGATGCAGTGTGCAGATTTTAGCCTGGCAGAGAGGCAGAGTCCTGAGGCAGTACTGCTTGCTCACCCACCCTCCACCCGGGAACTGATGATACAGGCAGGAGGACTGAGCATGAGAGGATGGCATGGGTGTACCCCTGCCCAGGTTGTGCTTCTTACTGCAGTGAATGCAAAGTGATCTATGTGGAGATGTGTGTATCCCATGGCAGTGTTACACCAGAAGACATTGTTACATGCTGTTTAGGTATACAAACATGCTTTTGTAAGAAGTGCCCCTTCTTAGTACTTCTCTTTTATTTTAAACAACCCAAATTGTGAAGGGCAGTAGCAATCTACATTAAAGCAAGGCTGTGTTATGTTGCCACTTGAATGCTTAAATACCCCTGAGGTGCTTTTGCAGATTTGCTCAGGTGCCTGTGTTATTTTTCTGTGCAGCTCTGAGAGTCTCTTGGCCAGGTCCAATATGGGAGGGAATGTAGACCAGAGCCAATTACTAATTACCTGCATTCTGAACTTACTCTATCTGATGCCTGAATTAATCTGTTTTTAGAAGTGTGATTAGACTTTGCAGATATCTCTCTGATGTGCAAATGTCAGCCTGGGAAGTAGTATCTACCCAAGGAGAGCTTCTGCAAGATGGTTGTTGCCAGCAGAAGTGTTCCTGCTGTGACCATAGGGTGCTCTGGGTAGGCAGTGCTTGGTCCTGCCAGCCTTAGGGGTTGATATTGCCCTTTCAGCGACACTCTGCCTATGCTTAACCTCCTTTAGTGCTTTCTGATCCGTATTACTGTGCTGCAGAATGAGATGCCTAGTTCACAGAATCACAGAGGATATCTGGTTGGAAGAGATTAATTTGGTCTCTCCTTCATGGTGTAGATTTGCTAAGGATCTCTCTCAAATGGAGTGCCCTGGTGGTGATAATCTGGGAACTCTTTGTATCATCCTGCTGGGGCATGTTAGGCCTCTCCTCACCAGTTGAAGGTCAGGATGCTGCGTTCAGTTTATTAGTTTCATCAGTGAGCCAGGAATACAAGAATGCTGCCAGGACCTTTCCCTGGTGCTGGGCTAGCTCCACAGTGAGCAATCTCATGGACAAGAGTGGAGCCAGTAGGTTTTACATCACCAGTGAACAGAGTTCTCTACTATCTCCGGGTCCAGAGGAGGCCACGAAGATGATGAGAGGGCTGCAGCAGCTCTGCTATGAGGACAGGCTACAAGAGTTGGGGCTCTTCAGCCTAGAGAAGAGAAGGCTTCGAGGTGACCTTATAGCAGCCTTCCAGTATCCGAAGGGTGCCTACAAGAAGGCTGGGAAGGGACTACTGACAAGGTCATGCGATGACAGGACAAGGGGCAGTGGGTTTAAACTGGAAGAGGGGAGATTGAAACTGGATGTTAGGAGGAAGTTCGTTCCAGTGAGGGTGGTGAGACACTGGCACAGGTTGCCCAGGGAGTTTGTGGCTGCTCCCTCCCTGGAGGTGTTCAAGGCCAGGTTGGACGAGGCCTTGAGTGAGCTGTACTAGTGGGAGGTGTCCCTGCCTATGGCAGGGGGTTGGAACTAGATGATCTTTGAGGTCCCTTCCAACCTTACCATTCTATGATTCTATGGTCTCTTTTTTTTATGTGTGTGCTCTGCACATTGGTAAGATGAGCAGTGGAGCTTTTGCTAGGGAGGATGTCAGACTTGCTGATTTTGCTCAGTCTGGAATCAAGAGAGCAGCAGTGCTGCTGAGAAGGCGGAACTAGAGAGTTCAATAATTTTGCCACGAGAACTCCATGAACTAGAAAGCGGATAAAGTGATCTGTGAAGCAAGCTCTTATCATGCCTGTCTTCTGTGCTGTCAGTTTGTCAGGCATGGACGTTAGACAGTGTTCATAAAGGAGTGAGTTACACTTGTCTGTCCCTGGTTTGTGCCCCTGGGATGAACTGACAGCCCAGCAGGGCTAGCTGTAACACTGGCAATTTTTCTAGCTTGGTAGGTTAGAGAAGAGGAAAGGCAGGGCTTGTACAGTGATCATCTTAAAAGCAGTTGAGGTGGAGATGATGGATATTGGGAGCACCAGTGTGTCCCTGGTGGTTTCCAGGATGTATGCAGAGCTCTGTGTTTGGAGGCTGTGATGGTTTGGGGGTTACTTGCCCCCCAACTCTATGAAAAATCACCCAGATTAGACTCAGCTGGCTGGAAGTTAGGGACCGAAGCTCTATTTACATCTTAGCACAATATACAAGCAGATATATACACAATATGCATGAATAGTTACAGCAGTATACAAGTTAAAGGTAATACAGAAACACAATACCCCTCCCAGAAATCAGAGTCCCCAGGAGGGGCTCCCCACCACCCTTCCACTTTTTTTCCACCCCTCTACCATACCCCAGGGTCTGCCTTATGTGCAAGGTGAATTTGGAGGATAGGCAAGGGGAGTTAGAAGCAAAGTGATTAGTTAGGTTACACAGCAGAGAGGAGAAGACACAGCAGCTCTCAGAGAGGGAGAGACTCACCCTCTAATCTATATTTCTGTTTTTGTTTTTATACATCTCAGCAAGCCTGAGTGAAGTAAACATCACCATTGTTTTCTTTTCATGGCCTATAATCTAATTCTTTCCATAAAAAAATATTCCAATTAGCTTCAAACCAGCACAGAGGCCAACCAAGAAATGTCTGCCTACCAGGGAAGGGGTTTTCCTCAGTCAGGAAAACTTCTTGTATAGAGTTCTGGCTGTGCTTCTCTGCATGGATTCACATTTTCTTCCAGATCGTTGACTAAATCCAATAACTTTGGGTACATTTTTTTAGCCTGTTTGCATGGCAGGGCTCCAGCTCCTGAGTTACCAGGAGCTATTGAAGCTACCGGGGCCCTGGCAGCCATCAGAGCAGGTCAGGACTGCACGAGCAGGGCAACCACCTGCACCTGCTAAGGGGCAAAGGTAAAGGCCATGGTTCTGATCATAATGGCTGAGTAAAGGTGGAAGAGGAGATGGTTCAGCCAGTGAGCAGTGGATGTCTTTGCTATGTGTAACTGACTTGTGGCTTCGAAGTGCCTCTTGTTTTTGCTACCTGCTGATGCTCTCCTCTGCCCTCAACCCCTGATCCTTTTATCTGCCCTTGCTGGCCTTCCACTTACGTTCATTTTTTTCAGCTAATCACTCTCTGTCTTCTGGCTGTACCTAATAAAATCAATGGCATTTCTATGTGGGCATGACATGTTAGACCAACCAGTGGAATCTGAGCAGGGCAAAGGCAGCCAATAAACACTTATTATGGGCGTACAGGAAGGTCATCTTGCTGCACAGAGGCACAAGAGCATGTCCTGTCAGACAGGCTGGCTCCCTACACTTGGCTTGGCTTGCAGGAGTCTTGTTTGAATGTCTTTATTTGTAAGGAGATGCAGGGTAACAACTTGAGCTTGGTGTGAGCTGGCTGTTGTAGGACAGCATTTGGCGCATACTGTTTCCAGGTGTCCTTGGGAAGAGGCTGAGCTTAGCAGTCTAAGCCATCCACTCTTGGGGATCAAGACAGTCTTGTCCTGCCTTTCCAGGCTGCTTTCTCTTCAGACCCCCGTGGAGGCCTTGTTCTGTTTTCTGTCTGTTGTTATTATCTTGTAAGGTTTCTTTTCTGTAGATACAGCATTATGCTACGATAATTAAAACAAATATTGGTTCTTGATACAGAACTGAGTCTTTGCACACAAAAGCTACTCTGATACAGAAGCTTTGAGAATTTAACCCATAATGTTCACATGCAATTAAAACATCACTATTTTTTTTCTCTTCTACCAGTTAGGTGTTCAGAGTTGTTACATTTGACTTTCCAAAAGCGGTTGCCAGCAGTGCAATCGAACAGTTAACAAAATATGTTAATGCAGTTCCCTTTGGTCTAATTAGAGACTTCGTGGGTGCATTTTAGCAAGGTGTCCTGCATTTGCACCATGAGCTCGCTCGGAGCCAAAGTCAGGAAGGTATTTTACCCTAAAGGAGTGAAATGAAGACACACACAGAGAACTGGAAGTTAAATGGAAAATGCTGTTTTACAAAAGTAACCAAAAGTACAAAAGATAGAAAAACATAAAGGAAATATCTACACACAAATCATTTTGCCTTGGCCCAGTTCTCCACCTGGCCCTACCAGACGAAAACCTTCCAGAGGTTTCCAAAACGTCCCCCGCTGTCTCGGCCTCAGCAGGCCCCATCTAGGCTGATGCAGGCCCCGACCTGCAAGGCTCAGTGGGGTAGCAATAGTCAGGTTGCCAACCAAGGCTGCTCTCCCCCAAAACCAAGAGAAAAGAGCTGCCGAACGTGCTTGAAGAAGAGAGGGGGGAGAGAGAGAGGAAGAAATGGCTGTGAACTCCCTCATATAGGGAGATACAGGAAAACAGAATCGAACAAACAATTACAATGTCCTGTGTCCTCCCCCAAGACTTTCTAGTCTCTCTGGAGGAGTTTTCTCTCTAGTTATACCAAGTAACTCTTAATTTCCTTTAACCTACAATGCAGGTCGCAAGGGTTAATACAGGTGCAGCTGTTTGCAGATTCGCAGCTTTGTGCTGCTCTCCATGCGTCATGACCAGAGCACACATTGCATCACTTTACTGGTCTGGAGGGCAGCGCCTCACCGAAAGGTACAGGGTGTCATCTTGCACTGTTCCAGAGGTTTACTGACAGGAAATATCCAGCCTTGGTTTCCTCCTTCTTCTGTTAGCTGTAGACTTACAAAGGGGTGTTCATATTTGGGACAGCAATGTGCCCCGGGACAGCAATGTGCCCTTGTGGCCAATAGAGCCAATGGCGTCCTGCGGTGCATCAAGAAAAGTGTGTCTGGCAGATCTAGGGAGGTTCTTCTCCCCCTCTACTCTACCCTAGTGAGAACACACCTGGAATACTGTGTCAAATTTTGGGCTCCCTAGTTCAAGAGAGGCAGGGACCTGCTGGAGAGAGTCCAGCAGAGTCCAGCAGAGTGCCATGAGGATGATTGCGGCACTTGAGCATCTTCACTACGAAGAGAGACTGAGAGCCCTGGGGCTGTTTAGTCTGGAGAAGACAAGACTAAGAGGAGATCTGATCAATGCCTGCAAATAGCTGAGGGGTGGGTGTCAAGTGGCTGGGGCCATTCTCTTTTTGGTGGTCTGCAACAATAAGACAAGGAACAACAGCTACAAACTGGAGCATAGAAGGTTTCACCTCAATATGAGGAGAAACTTCTTTACAGTGAGAGTGACAGCACTGGAACAGGCTGCCCAGAGAGGTTGTGGAGTCTCCTTCTTTGGAGACTTTCAAACCCCACCTGGATGCATTCCTTTACGAACTACCCTAGGGGATCCTGGTTGGCAGGGGGGTTGGACTTGATGATCTCTGGAGGTCCCTTTCCAACCTCTAAGGTTTTGCGATTTTAAATATGGTGCAATGACATCAATAGTAATAATTATTGCATGCATCAAAGCTTTGGAGATTAGCCACGGATCATGCATCTAAATGGCAAATGGTTATAATAGCTCCATATGTGAAACATCAAAGTCTGAGGAAATGTTGCTCTGTTATAAAAAATACATCAGAATGATCATTGCACTCCAAGCAAAGTGTGGAGCTGTAGACGTGCATGGAACAAATGCAACACATTTCATACTCATTTGGGTGTTTCAAGTATGGGAAAAATTGATTCCACAGCTCCAATTACCAATACATATCAAGTGAAGACTGTATTGAAATTATGAGATTTCACACAGTATTAGGCTTAAGTTGACTCCTCCTTGTGAATATGTATTTATAATTAGGGCCTAGGAAAGCATGAAGCAGTATTTGGGATTTTAATTTTTTATATGCTTCCTGGCAGGGAGAGAAGTGGCTGAGATTGCATAAAAATCTTAAGACCATGATATTTCAGGTATCCTTTTGCTGCATTGAAATGGCATCGATTAAAGGAACTGCACTGTAGCTTTCTTTTCCAGGAGAACAGCCTTCCAAAGAAAGAAGAGCACAGGCTCTCCTCTGAGCCTGGGGACAGCTGCTGGAACAAGGAAATGCAAAGCAGTCACTGGAACAGCAGAACCTCTGAACTCAGCAACTGCAGTTCCTAATTACAGACGTGCTGCTGTTTCTCCTCCTTCACCACCGTTGTTTAGCTTGATCACCTCTCCAGCCCCAGTGGGACGAGCTGCGTGCAGGATGCAGTGCCATGCTCCGACAGCCAAATCAAAGGCCCAGCCAAGTCTGTGCCTCAGCTCTGAGTCTGGAGGAAATCAGAGACCCTCATTAAAGTTTCAGAGAAATCTAACTGGTATGTGGGCAGCATTCAGAAATGTATTTGGGGAAAACAAATATTGTTTTAACTCTATTAATAATTGATGCGTTGCCAGCAGAGATCCTCATAGCATTAAGGGAATTGAAAATTAAAGGCACAAAGACACTACTTTAAGAAAACATCTTGATAAATAATTAATATGGCACAGGCCTACTGGAATCTAAAGAGTGTAGGTTTTAGCTTGCCTTGTCAAACCTATGCTGTCTACTACCACAGTTTCTTCCAGAATGGGAGCATGGTCATTTTCATTTTGTATCCACAAATGCTGGAGATGTTGATGCTGCTCAGCTGGAATCATTTACTGACTTCTCTGTCAGTTGCTTGGGCTGAGCCTCTGGGATCCTAAGTAGCACATACCCACAGATCATGGCTTTTTTTAAATCAAGAGGGAAAAAAAAGACTGACAATTATTTAGAAAGCAAGTGAACATAATCCGATTCAGGGAAACTACTGCTTGTCAGGGTCAGACTGGATCAGAAGAAGAAACCCTGGCAATGCCTGTTTAGCAGCATGATGAACAAATAGCTGGAAGAGGTGTCTTTGGATGTGTAACACCCAAAAACAGCTAGTGCTTTAGTTTGTGGACCTCTAGAGACATGCATTTTCAATGCTGAGCCAATTTTGGAGACCACACTGAATAATTCAGTGACTGGCACTTCCCCTGTGCATTCTATGTGGTGGGGATCTTAAGGACAAGAAATAGTGCAACCTAGCATTCCACAGAATGCAAGTCCCTCGGTGTGGCTAAAGAAAAGGTGGACCGTGCCACAGAAGTAAATACAGAATTTCTGCACTTCCCTCCAAAGCAACTTCCTGACATTGCTGTGAGCAGAGCCTGTGAGAAGCAGCATCCAGAGACATAGCTGAAAAGTTTGGCTGATGCACAATTTCTGGCTTGGAGAGACACTGTAGTTTCAAAAGAGTAAACTGAGCACTGTATTAACTGATAGAGCTTCTGCCGTGCCTGGAAACCTGTGTGCTGCTGAGGGGCTTACAAGCTCTTTAAAGTCCCAATTTATTCCAGTCTATTCCTATCTTTTAGGTTGTTATAATGAAGCAGCTAGTAAGAGTCTGGAATAATTGCTGGCAGGCATTTGAATGTAAGGAACTGCACAAGAGCATCCACAGAACTGTGTTTATCATTTCATTCCCTTAAATAAAGCACAAGTGAATGCTTCTTCATTACAAACCTTCCAGTGCTTTACATGGAAAAGGTTTGTTGGGATTGATGGAATTCACAAACACCCATTATTTACTACAGCGAAGTTAATAATTAAGCAGCAGAGAGAATATCTGTGAGTGCTGTTATTATAATGTAAAAATAATTCTTGCCCTAATTGCAAGGCAAAAGCCCACAGAAGATAGTGGTGGAGAACATTAATGGTAATCCATTAGAACTATAAATGGGAAGTGCATTTTTTTCTGTTCTGGATAAAGTAAATGCAACGGTCAGACACTGGTGAGTGCAGAATGGTGCAGGCTGTGTCCTGCCTCAGGTGTTCATTGCAGCATCCCCAGTACTTGAACTGTACTCATTGCATCTGCCCCATGCCAAGCTCACCATTGCTGCCAGCTGCTGCGAGCACTGGCAGCAGAGTCAGGCCTGTGCTGGAACTGGGATGTAAAGCACAGGGACTGGCACTCACTGGGAAGGTCAGGTCTGATGTGCCAGAGAAAGGGTTATGGGAAGTCACCTCTTGCCCACCGTGCCAAGAAGTGGATTCCCTTGCAGGAGAATCCTTTGGTTTTGGCAGTATTGTTTCTTCATGGCTGCATCTCTGTCCTGCTACCTGGGCCCTGCTGGGGCTTGGCTGGGGAGTGGGTAGCACAGTGGTGGGACTCAGGTGGGGAACAGGCAGTGCGATGTCAGGGCTTAACAGGGGAATAGGCAGCACTGTGGTCAGGGTACAGCTAGGGAATGGGTAATGCCATGGTGAGACTCACATGGGGAACAGGCAGTGTGATGTCAGGGCTTAACTTCGGCTTAACTTGGGAATGGGCAGCTCTATGGTCAGGGCACAGCTAGGGAATGGGCAGTGCTACGTCTGGGGCACAGCTGGGGAATAGGCAGTGTCATGGTGGGGCATAGCTGGGGAATGAATGGGCAGTGCCATCGCAGGGCACAGTGCCAGGGAGGCCAAGGGCAAGAGCTGTGTGTGGTGGTCAGGAGCTGATGTGTCCCAGCACTGTGTGGTAGGGAAAGGCTCTGGCTGAGCACCAGGAAGGCCTGAGCTGCTGGCCTGCAGGGAGAATCTGGCTTTGCCTTCCCATGGCCATCCTTCCCCATTCTGGCTCCTCAGTCTCTGGCCTGTCCTTGCCTATGGCTTGCTGTGCTCCTGCTCCCACATGCAGCTTGCTCGCTACCCTCTGCCCTGTGTTCCTCCACCTTGTGCTTTGCTTTCCTGGTGTAGAGGCCTTCTGTCCACCCTGCTGCCATGCCTGCCAGCCAGCCCTATTGTTATTTACAGAATTGGCCCTGGGAGCCTTATCCCATCAGGCAAAGCTCTGCTAATGTAACAGAGCGGGGAAACAAGCCAGTCAGAGGTACCTCCGTCTGAAGCATAATCTAGGAGTGATTAGCTGCCTGTACTTACACTGTAATTATCTGTGCTGAGTGGCTTCTGCACATCATTGCCCATTTTTCTGAGTGTTTTTATTTAAGTTGATAATGGAAAACGAATAAAGTCTTAGTTCCATTCTGATTTTGACACTTGTGCCAGGAAGTATCTGAAAATGAACATTTTTGTGTTCACAATAGTGAGATTAATATTTAATTTACTGGCATCCAGCAAGCTGATTAGTTTTCTCTCAAATTGTTCAACTTTGTAATTACAGGAACTGGCTCCCGCTGGTTTGTGCCTGGGGTAAGAGGCTCAGAGACGTTCCTGACCTAACCATGAACACGATTTCATGAGGCAGATGCACTGCAAGGTCATCATCTGAAATCTCTGCTTGTGCAAAGAGGTACAGACTGGGACCTGCTTCCTGTCTTCTGAGGTCAGGGAAAATCTGCCTTTGATTGATTTTTAATGAAGGGAATTAGAGTAGAAGCAAGAGGCAGCCATGTCAAGTCTCAAGGAATGCATGGTATGTGCCTTTCTTGGTGACAGCCTGTGTGGTGCTGCAGGCATAGGGGAGATCCCACAGCACTGGAGTTTGGCTTACACTGGGAATGGGCAGAGCAAACCAGAATACAGGAGATCCCCACCATGGTCCTCTGCAGAGCCTGGGGAATGCTGCAGACCAGTGTTTTTAGTGACAGGCCATTGAACAACCTGCAGCACCACCATGAAGGCAGGCCAAGGGAAAGCTCAGTGTGGCATGGGCGCTTGGCTAACTTAGGGCAAGTACTTTGCCAAAGCCAATAGCAGATGCTTGTGAAAAGCCCACAGTAGCAGCCACAGCATAGGTGATACAATTACACTCAACCTTCCTGACTGCATTTGTAGGCAGGTTCTCTGCCTGAGTTTTGCCAGATCCTCCTGAGATAGGTGGGGTGCTCTGCCTGCTCTTGAGGGGGCAGAGCCAACCTGCCAATTTGCATCCATTGTTCCCAGGACCACATTCCCAATGCTACTGTCATAAACGGGGCTGCCACCTGCCACTCAGTTGTCCAGGTGATTAAGCAGAGAGCGACTATGACTCAGAAGCAAATTCAGCCTTTAGAATTAACCCATCTGTAATGTCCATTAAGTTTGTATCCCCCTGACCAGGCATGGGAAGTAACATCTCGTCTCAGTGCCATATTCATCTTGCACTGTCAGTTTTAGCCAACTCCTAAGCACTCAGTAATAGCCAGCCTGTCAGGGGGTTAGTTATTCATTAGTTTTCACTCACTGGAAGAATATATCGTTGTCATAATACGGCACGTTGCACTGGGAAAAAACTCCCCATGCAGGCAGGGATTAGGGCCATTTTTCAAATGCTGCTGACTGTTAATTTGTACATTGTTTGAAGGGAAAAGGTCTTGTTAGAACTCCATTTTGAACATTACTTTGACAGACCATCATGGGGAGTTTTTGCCTCCTCTCTGACAGCTTGGTGACAAGTGGGTGCCAGTGAAAGGGATGCACAGTGCTAAGCTCTGTGGCAAAGTGTGCCCAGTGCCACATTCCTGGTTCTCATGCATGCACCCAAAGCCAATCAGGTGAACCTCATCAAAATCCACTTGTTCAGCAGCTGACTGTACAATAGCTGCTGGCTGCTCAGCCTCCATCCCTCATCACTGTCCTCCAGAGCTGTTTGCCAAACCATGATCAATGAGATGTTCAGATATTTTGTTTAGCTACAGTACAACCTTGGCAAGGTGAGAAAAACACCAGGCTAGTGCCTCTGAATAGTGGACTGGGCACTCAGCAGCCAGTCCATGGGCAGCTGGTCTGCTCAAGAGAGAGATGGGAGGTAAGAGGGCTAAGTCTGCGTGGGGGTTTTGCTGGGACAGCTGCATCCATGGGCTGCAGGCCATTAGGGGGTCTGAGCCAGCCTGCAGAGCTGACTCGAGCTGGCTCACAGGTGTAGCCCATCCCACTCAATGTAAAGGGGGAAATTTGCCGAGGGGAAGGAAAACTGCTTTTGGAGTCTCCTACTCGAGCCTCACCCTTCTTCCTCACATTTCTTGCTTTTTTCTGGGCTGAGTATAACTTTATATACTTTGTATTGATGCTGGTATTAATTTGGCTGTTTAAATAAATCTGTTTTAATTTCAACTTGTGGGTCTTCTCTCATTTTCCTGCTTCCTTTTCTCTGCTGGGGAGGACTCAGTGAATGATAGAGAAGCTGCTGTAGTTTAGACCCAGATATGAGCTAAAATTAGACAGTCTGGTAAAACTGGAAAGGAGAAGTTGACCTTCTTGTATCGAAAAAGGTGAAGGTGGCTACGAGTATGCAGGCTGGTGTGCAGAGATCAGGTCTTTGGTGAGAAGGGGAGACCATTTCATGCTAGCTATGAGATTCTTTCTGTGGAGTGCTGGGACAAGTAGCTTCTGCAGTGATATTCTTGCAGAGATGCAGTGCATCTCAATCTGGGTGTGCAAAAGCTGAAAGGGGAGGTGAGCTGTACCTGTGCAGAGGTGGCTTCTTGCATGGTTTGGGGACAGGCAGCAGCCTCAGGTCTGTCACGTCCTGTCCTCACAGACCAGAGGACCATTAGGTTCAAGGGCAGCTGATGGTGGAGAGAATGGATTAATGTTCAGAGCTGCTCCATTATTGAGGAGCTAGAGCAGATCTCCTTTGTACTGAAGATGGATAATCTGGGCCTCCCTCCCTGCTTGCCTGCAGCTCCCAGAACCAAGCCCCTGCCTTCCCAGGGGCTGCTCTGTCAGCCTGCTCCTGTTGCTACCATTTTGATATTGCTTCGTGTTTTGAAGTAGGTGTGGAAAAATGGAGCAGATGATGTGCTGGATGCCACAAGGATTTTGATCCTTTTTTGGGAAACCTGGAGTGAAATCAGAGAATTCTTCCAGGAGATTGGTTCGCTTTTAATGACATAGGATCACAGTTTGTCTGTTTAATTCAACCTGAGTGACAAAATATCTTTCATTTGGACTTATTACCAGCAGAGCACTTAGAGAGCTGGAAGCAGACCCAGGGCAGGGCATTTTGTCATTATTTTAAATTTTCTCTATCTGACAAAATTGAAGGCCTTGAAAAGACTAGAGCCATTGCAAAGGATAGAGCATCAGAGAATAGGTCACACAGTGTATTAAGGAATGAAAATTGATTCATTCTTTCCTCTGTTGAATAAGCAGCTGTACTTTGGTCCCTGTGATCCATGAAATAAGCTGTCAGGGAAATAGGAAATGTGCCACATTTGAACTTCACTCATTGATTCTGTTCTGATCCGAGGTGCAGTATTAAAATGCATTACAGTGGGTGCAGAATCTGCTGCAGTGACAGCAGCTAGGCCTAGGTTGCTGGGCAGTTGTCTGGGCTATTTTTTATTAGATTAATCAGTGCTTCACAATGCTGGGACTCATTTACTTAGGTCATCTGGTCAGAGCCTGCTAACAGGAGGAATTTTGCAAAAGTGACATTTGTTAGTTTTAAATAAGATCAAAGGCTACAGAGGAGGCTTGGAAGGAGTGATTCTAACAAGATATATTGGCCTTTTTATCTGGAGAAGCAATCTTCAGCCAATTCAGAGATCCTGACAGCAACCAATATAAGAAGTGGTAGCAGAGACTTCCAGAAGCTGAGATTGCTAGCTGGAGCATGTTAGGCCATGCAACTTAGGCATGTTAATGCCTGCAACTCTAATCGGCTGCTTAGCTGCAGAATTAAACAGAGACATTCCCATTACTGGATGGAAACCATGCCCAGTTTAATTTTTCATAGCAGAATGCACCATTTCCTGAGCAAAAAAAATAACTTTGTTATGCTCTCCTCAGTAGTGTAGGGAGAACTGCCTGCAACTATTTGCTATGGTCAGGTTTATCCACACTGAGGTGTCTCCTGCTTCCTTTTGTGAGTTCTTAGAAGTTTTATTAAATAAAACATCACTTTGGCTGCCTTTGCTTTATTTGCCTCAAAATTGTGATTCATAAAGATGGATTTTTATAATTAAGGTAGAAATGAGAAATAGCCCCCTATATATAATTTAAAGTGTTGAAATTATAGACACTATCTAACTTCTGCTTTAAATCACGGGAACAAACTGCTCCCCATTAGCAGCCCTAATTAAATCCATTTTTCTATGAGTCTTTGGCAAATTCCATTTTAGTAAAACTGTATTAAGCTCTCTTTTATTTCTTCTTGCTTTGCAGAGTTCTCTGAGATGAATAATAGGCTGAATATGGTATGTGATGGCTTTGTAGACTCTGAAGATCTAACATGACCAAAGACACTGCTCTGGAAAGCTGGCACAGGAATGCTGCTGCTGATTCAGAGGCTTCTCAGCTACCAGACAGGTAGGAGCACCACCATTCTGTTTTGAGGAGTTTGTGTGGTACAAGAATTGGCAAACACATAGCAAAGAGGTGGTGGAAGGGTAGAGAAGGGGAAAAGAGGAAAATCACCAAAGCAAGCAGTGTGCCTTTCCTCCTCTACCCAGCAGTTTGGGTGTTGCAATCCTGTGCTCCAGACATGGCAAATGCTAGACCTGCTGGTGTTGTCCTATGCCTTTCCTGAGGAATGAGCAGCTGCAGAGGAGCGGAGATGAAAAAACTTTCTCACAAGATAGCCAGCTCTGCTTTTCTTCTGTGCGTGCAGTTGTATGGAGATGTATTCTCTGCAAGGCTGTGCCAAGTTGTCTGTAACGTTGTTTCTTTCTGCGGAGGCTGCCTAGCAGGACCTGTGCTCCTGTTTCTGCTCGCTGGTGCACAGACAGCTTTGTAGTGGCGATGCTCACAAGTCACTTGACTGAGGAAGCAGTGCACAGAGCAGAGAACCCACCCGAAACAGCCTCTCATTTGCAATCCTTGTGTGTGAAGATGAACTTGCTCCCAGTAAGCTGCACCAGTCCCAGAGCAGCAGGCTTACTCCTGTCCGCAAGCGGCTCCATCACTCATTCCCTGTAACGATTGGCTTCAGCCTTCGATTTCCTCTGTGGAGCAGATTGGAAAGAGAGAGGCTGAGCTGGGAACATTAATAACAATGAATAATAACAGTGTGAGTTCCGCAAGCTTTAACAATCAAATGAATCAACAATCAGGAGAGTTTCAGTAATAAATACTAGCTGGCCTTAGATGACAAGGGAACTACTGCCAGAGGTGTGTCCAGCAGCTAAAGATGCTTAACCTGTGTGATCCACCTCTCAGCCCCTTTGCTTACTTGAAGGATCCCATATTCTTCTCCATGATCTCCTGTGGAGCTGGTGGGCTCAGAAGGAGCAAAGGAGCAGATCACTTTGGCCGTGCTGCTCTGCAGATACCTGTATTGAGTTTACATGGTGAGGTTTTGGTAGTGGTGGGCTGTGAGGGTGGCCTCTGAGAAGATGCCCCGATGTTGGACAGATACAGTTCCAGCTGGCTCTAAGATGGACCTGCCTCTGGCCAAAGCTTAGCCTTCTGGTAGTGGTGGTAGCACCTCTGTAATGATCTATTTAGGAAGAGGTAAAAAATGCTGTGTAACAGCAGCTGGGAGAGAGGAATGAGAAAATGTGAGAGCAACAACTCTGCAGACACCAAGGTTGGTGGAGAAGGAGGTGCTCCAGGTGCTGGAGCAGATTCCCCTGAAGCCAGTGGTGAAGACCATGGTGAGACAGGTTGTACCTCAGCAGCCCATGCAGGTACTCCCTGAGCCCACAGGCAGGAGTAGGTAAATTGCAGTTACATAATGCTCTGCCATTTTGCTCACAGAAATGGAATAGTTTCGTCATGACTCATTAGGCTTTCACTATAGCAACAACTGGTTTGAAAACCAGTAATTCTGTTAAGGAGGGTTTGAGGACCCAATGTATTCGTTCATTTTGGCAAAAGAGAAGGACATCTTCTGTAATCATGATTAAAGGAGCTGTTTATGTCCTTTTCAGGTTTTCCTGTTACTATAAAAACAAGAGATGTGGTTTTCTGTCTTTGGAATTTGCAGTAGATTTATCTTCCGCCTTTTTAGTCTGAGCCGTTTGAAGTCAATTTTGTGAACTTCCATGTTTTAAGCAACACAAACTGTTTTCTACTGGAAGTCCTCCCTGAGGCATGTAATGCTAACAGAAAGGACAATTAGTTTCAGGAGAAATCAGGGTTCCGGGGTAAGATGGAGCTTTCTGCAGTTACAAGGGGTAAAACTTAAAGCTGTTGTGCTGAGGATCTGTGCAAGAATTAGGCTGATAGGAAAAATGCCTCCCTGATTAGATGTGAGAGTCCACCTCAAAGACAGCCTGTTCAGTCTCTTCTAAAGGTGGGACTTGCCTTTACCTCTTGTCCTCCTGTGACTAGCTGTTCTCAGGATTGTGTTGCAGTGTGCCATGCTGGACTCTTCTAAGGCCTCAGCAGATGTGTCACAGCCACACTGCCCTGGCACAGCACCATCTGTGTTCCTGACATGTCTCTACACCTTGTCGTGTGGCTGTCTTGGGAGGTCAGTTGCATCTTGCTCTAGTGGTCTGCTGCAGCTCATCCTTTACCTACAGTCTGTTTTCTAATGCTCTGATGGTCCAAGTAAGTTCTTCTCTCTTTCTAGGCCATGTTTGGCTTTGCCAGATGCAATCTGTGTGTGTTAGTAATGCAGTGGGAGATCAGCACCAAAAAGGTTGCTGGCTTACAAGAACACAGAGCCACGAAGCAGTCCTGGAATGGATGATGTCAGTTAAAAGTGACCAATGCAGACATGAATTATTAAATCTATTAGCATGAGGCTGCCATAATGAAGTGTCAGATTCTTCACAAAACCGATTCCTATTAAAAAGGCCTAAGATTAAAGGCAGAGTAGATTCTGAAATGATGGCAACTGAGGAATGAGCGAGCACAGTATTGATCATCCACACCAGTCGTGTCTGTTCCTATTTAGAAATATGAAAAACAGATTAATGAATTAATGATTCAGCTTCATAAAGGGGCCCAGGGGGAACAAGCCTATTGAAGGCATGTGACTGTAAAAGCCTCACGCTGTCAGGAGCTGGTGAGAAGATGGCAATGGGAGAAGGGCTGACTGGCAGTGCTTATCACTTGCCAGTTGCTAATTCAGGCAAAGCAGACTCAGCTTGGGGAAGATTGATTTATTTTAAATTAAAAGTAGAATAGGATAGTGAGAAGAAAACACTGAAAACACCTTCCCTTCACCCTCCCCTCTTCCCAGGCTCATTTCCAGCTCCTCTCTCTTCTCCCTGTGAGTGGTGCGAAGGACAAGGAATGGGGGTTGTGGTCCACTTATCACAGAATTGTCAGGCTTGGAAGTGACCTCAAAGATCATTCAGTTCCAACCCCCCTGCTGTGGGCAGGGATACCTCATGCTATATCAGGTTGTCCAGAGGTCCATCCAGCCTGACATAAAAAAACTTCCAGGGATTGGACCTCTACCACTTCCCTAGGCAACCTGTTCCATCATCTCACCACCCTCATGGTGAAGAACTTTTTCCTAACATGCAATCTGAATCGACCATCTTTTGGTTTTGCTCCATTCCGCCTAGTCCTATCACTCCCTGACATCATAAAAATTCCCTACCCAGCTTTCTTGTAGGCTCCCTGAAGATACTGGAAGGCCACAATAAGGTTGCCTTGGAGCTTTCTCTTCTCCAAACTGAACAACCCCAATTCTCTCAGTCTGTCTCCATAGGAGAGGTGCTCCAGCCCTCTGATCATCCCTGTGGCCCTTCTCTGGACACACTCCAGCATGTCCACATCTTTCTACTGGAAATTTAAGTTCAGGTACAAAGACAATCAAGAGATGGAAAATCCCCTGTATGGCAGAGAACCACAGCCCTGGTTTGCCACTGGCATTAACATACCAAGTGTATGAAAGGTGCTTCTCTGTTAGCTGTGTGGGGAGCTGAAACATCTTCCATGCTGTTTGTGCTATGGGGTGGTACAACTGTCCCACGGGTTCTGCTTGGTTTAGGATGATAGCACTTTGTTCTGTCTGTGCACACACGCATTCCTCAGATTGCTGTGCAATATTCTACAGAGCTCCTTGAAATGTTTTCAGGGAGGTAAGAAGCTTGTGAAGGTATGATTTACTCCAGCGTGGTTCTTTTCTGCATGTAGCTGGTCACTTGCAGCTCCTCTGTTCCCCTTGCCCTGGGCCTCTGTGGTCTTTCAGCGGGGGGTGTGTGTGTGTGTTGATGCAGGGACTCCCAACTGTGCTGTTCACACCTTCCTGTAGCTATGATTAAATAGCAAAACTTAATTTTTCAGAAATTAATTGTTAGCAAAATGCTTTTTAAAACACTCTAAAGAATTCTGTCGGCTTGACAGATGAAGGTAATGCTGCAAAATGAATTTTGTTGACAAAATAATTTCAGGGTGTTGATAAAATGTGTTTTCTTTGGAGTGAAAAATACCAGACTGACAAATACTATTGTCCTTAGAAGTGTTTTTCAGCTGTCAGTCAATTATTCCCTTTTTAAGCCAGCCAATGATAGGTCTTCATATCTGAGAAAAGCTTTTCTAAGAGATAGCATAAAGCTCTGAAGGACAAAATAATTAAACTTTGATTTGTTGCTTTCAAATTGAAAGCAGATTTGTTACCTTGATGAGCAAGGATTGGTTGCCTGCAAAATGGAAACAGGTGGCAACTGTGTGATGGAGATTTGACAGGCTGTGGAGAGGAGAGGGCGGACTTGAGATGGGCTTCTTGAAGTAGCTGTTTGTTTGTTTGAAAACTTACCCCAGACTATTTGAATACATTGCAAGCTTCTCAAATGGGCTTCCTGTAGGTTTTGCAAGCCATTTGCATGAACTTAGTCTCATTTCTGCTTCCCATGATGTGGCACCTTGAGAGTGAGAGGACGACCATGCTCCTTGCCAGTGCCTGAATCCTGCAGGACTGGGCTGCCTCATCCCAGGGAGGTCATGCCTGCCTCTTGCTCCCCCAGGGTACAGGAATGACTCTTCTCAGCGCAGCCAGAAGGTGCTGGGATTTTGCCCTGCCTGTTTTTAGGACCGGAAGCCTTTCCACGGCAACATCCTAGAGGTCACTGCCTCTACGCAGACCAGGGCAGGACAGGCAGAAGCTTTCTTGCTCCATCCTTGGGTTCAAGAGACACATCCCCTTCTGTGCTGCAGCACAGGAAAGGAAGAAAATCCTGTAAGTGTGGCATATGAACTGGATTCTACTGGGGTCTTTCAGGAGGCTTAAAGTCAAGGAGATAGACTTGCAATGAGGTAATAATACTTCACTGTCAGGTTGCAGTTTTTTTCTTCTTTATCAATACTGGCATGGCTAATTACATTAAAGCATAAATGACCTTGTTGGAGCAGCTAATCTTAGTCAGATGAGTGTGCCACTCCCACAAGCCACTGGAATGACACTTAGCATAATAGGTCCTTAATATGTGGAACATCTGTTCTTCATTTCTGAAATAATCAGTGACTCTTCCTCATTACCTTCACTCACCAGTGCCAAAGTGAGCCAGCCATCCCTGGGATAGCATTTAAACTTTCTTTGCTTCTGGATGGATGGAGTTTTGAAACCACTGACAAGAAATGAGCAATCAAAACTATAAATCATTTGAAATCTCAGTTACAATTAATGTATGATAATTAACTAATGGTAGTTAATGGCACTGACTAATGAATTAACCAAAGCAAGTTTCTCTTTTGTAATTAGAGTAATGAGGGTGCTAGTAGCATCACTGAAACCTCAGTTTTGCTTTTAAGGGGGCTGTCTTGTTGCTTTGGGCACAGTAGGACAGAAACTCCTCCAACCAGCTGAGCACAGTGGATAGTCTTTTAAAACATGCTTAATAAATCTGAGAGCTCTCTGTGACTTCCTGCAAGCCCCACCAAGAGCAGAGCTAGCTGCCTGCACAAGCAGTGCATGGACAACTCCAGTGCTGTTTTGGAAGGGCCAGGGGAAGAGATAGGTGTGAACACTGGCTGTTTCCCTGCTGAAGAGCAGCCCCAATGCTGTCTGACTGGGTGCTGCCAGGGACACTGTTATGGCACAATATGCCTCTGGTGACGGAAGAGCTGTGCTTGGCTCATTAGGCTCAAACCAATTCCTCCAGCTTGCTTGGTTGAGGGCAGCAGAAACATGCAGAGGGCATTCCCTGGGGAACCTGGGATAGCCAAATATTGTTTGCTGACTGAACTTCAGCAGAGCCATGCTTTGACCTTCCTTCCGTGCTGTTCGTCTTTAGCAGGCAGGTAGCAGCCTGGCTTCTCCCTGCTAGGGCATGGAGAACAGGAGAGGCAATGCACACTAATCTGCCTTCAGTTCACATCTGCCTTTTAGGTTGCTTGGCCCTGTGGTACAGTCACAACAATGCTAGAATAACACCTTAAACCCAGTCATTTTTATGGGAGCACACGAAGTATAAAAGGTCTGACTGTCTGTGCACACACATACCATCAGTGGCTATTACCCAATAAAGCTGTCAGGTAGAGAAACATCATAGCAAGTCCTTGAACAATATCCCCTCAAGTTTAAACAGAGGAAAAGCTCCTCAATTAATTTCTTGTAAGAGTAAAGAAAAGAGGATCGATTCAAGTTGAACAAATGGATCACGGCTGCCTCCTGTAGAGAAAGAGAGAAGTAGGGTTTGTGACCACAGGTGCTGGCTTTGGGAGGACAGCCCACTGGATGTGCAAATCACCTTGACAGGCTTGCCCAGAGCCCTTAGCTCTACATGCCCTTCTCTCAGAATTTTACTTTTATTTTGGAAAAGAGCAGGAGCTCAGGGTCCTTCCTGAGAACTGACAGGCCAGGGACTGCCAGACAACCCTCTTCTCTCTGCTTCCTCCACAGTGAGAACAGTCTTGGCAGAATGACAAACCTGGAATAATGAGCAGAGTGTAAAGGAGCTGCTCTGCTGCACTGTCTTCATGCCTGTAAATGCTGTCAATCCTCTTCTCCACTGCAGATGCACCCAGAGATTCTAGGCTTCACCGTCCCATTTTTTCAGCAGGTCTTGGGCCCAAAAGAAGCTGCAGAATGTGCTTTATTTTCTCTGTAGTGATTAGGACCACAGTGCTTCCTTGATGACACACTGCCTGTGCTTCTGAGGCTCCTACATGCTGGGCCCTTTGTATTTCTGTCTTCACAGTAAAAGTCCCATGACACTCTGTTTAATGGATATTATTTAGGTTGAGAGGTAAGCAGCTTAAATGCTCTGCTTTCTAGTGTCTCTGTCCTGTTAGAGCCATCTCTCATTCTCAATTGCACATTTTGTTACATGAGCATGTTTAGATAGAACAAGGCCTTTTTTCTCCTTCCCATATTTATAGTGATGACTTGTGATGTAATCAATAGAGTTTGCAGAATCTCACCTTGCACTGTTGCATCTTTATTCTACAGAACGACATTTGGCGCAATAGGATAGCCAGGACTGACAAGATAAAGCTGAATTAAAACAAATTGCACATTACCTGCCTCCATCCTGCTGTTGAGATTGCAAAAGAGAACAAATGAAATTCTGTCAGGGAGAAGCTCTTCTCCCTCCTCCCAAGCAGAGGAGCAGCAGCTACTGGGCAGACCAAGAACAGCTTTGACAAGCTGAGCTGAGATATGGGACTCCTGTTCCCTCACTCCCAACAGGTGACCTTTGTGGCCTTAGTGCCTTGATTGAGACTATGATAGGCATATCTTGGGCAGTGCAGTCAGGAAAGACTCCTGGTATTCTTTCTAGGGGCATAGGTTATCTCTGAGCCCATGATTTCTGGAATGCCTTTTAGCTGTTGAAGGACCAGTTCTGTCTGGGACAGGACCCTGAGCACTGGGCTGTCATGAGCTCTGGCAACACCCAGGCTCCAGACAGGCTTGGGTACTAACCAGTAACTATGTCAGGGCCTGTGGCAGTTGCCCACAGTGCCATGGCTGGACGAGACTTTAATGGCCACACAAGCCAGCCACTTGCTTTTACATCTAGCCAGAAGGACATGAAGTATGTGTCAGCCTTGGCACTGGACCATCCTGCCTTGGGAGATGTGTCTGGCACAGCATTTGGGCTGCCCCTACCATTGCAGTCCAACACCAGTTAGTGGACTGGTTAGTTAGGGCACCACATGCACATCCAGCAAATGTTATCTTTGTCTGACTGTTGGTGGGGATTAATTAGTGTTTTACAGCGTACCTGTGGTACCCCCATCTCTGTGTTAGGGGCACACAGCTGACAGCCCTGGGCCAGATGCTGGTGTGCACCCTAGCACTCATTCTGCTCACATGAACAGAGGTCCGTGGCAGTGGAACTTGGCATGTGTGTCCTGGCTTTCTTCAGAGGAAGCCAGGCTGTGATGCTGGAAGTGTCTTGCACTTGTGGCACTATCACATTCCAGTAAGGATGCTGTTAAAAAATGCAGGGCTTGAAAGGGCTGGTGGGGGCCCAGAGAGTAACAAAACTGCATCATAAATGCAGCAGCGAGGCTGGTATAGGTCTCTGTTGAGGAACTCCTCTGTATATCCCATTTCATAGAGCTCTGAGGAGGCACAGCAGATTCCCTCCCCACTCCCATTCAAAGCAGCCTGTTGGCTTTGAAAGCCTGGATTCTTTTCCAAAATATCAAGGCTTTGGTTTCTTTGGACCTGGCTACAAATCCAAGAGGCCTTTGTGTGTGTTTCACAGACTGCTTTGGTTTTCATGCTAGACGAGCCCAGGCCCCGCTCTGTTCTCTCCCTTTACATTTGTACTGCTGCTCTATTGCAGCAAGGTGCTGCAGAGATGAGATGAAAAGAACCTTGGAAGTCTGTTTCTATGAAAGTGAGAATTTATTCTTAAATCTGTTGAATTATTTACTCTGCCTCTTTTTTTTTTTTTTTTTTTTTTAAATGACAGGTGAATAGGTCTATGACTTGTTCTCTTTCCCAAGGTAGCACTTGGCAGGAAAAGAATTAATTGCTTGTAGAGCAAATGCAGCTGATGTTAATTTTCAAGTCAAGTTTCAGCTTTGCTGAAATTTCAGAAAGAAAGTAGTGTTTTATAAATTAAATTCTGCTTTGTGTGCTTTCTTTTTAAAGAAGGCTTGGCATTTGGAAAGGCAACAGGAGTAGAAACCAAACATGCTAGATGAAGGAAACTTGTCTGTAAGGATGTCCTCCTGAGCTCTCAGCAGAGAGCTGCAGGGGATTAGACTGGCAGCCCATCAGCTCTGTGTGGAGAGTGTAAAGCAAACCAATGCCTCTGGCAGGAATTGGTTTTAGTGGCAAATTGCTGGGCTGTGGCACGAGCTGCTGCTTTGAGCTGACAGAGTGATGAGCTGGTTGCTCCTCATACCCTGTGAACTGCCAGGAGAACCTTGTTCTGCTTCAGAGCATTTTAGATACTGATACCCTGGGAGCTTAAATGCAAAAGGTCCTGCAGGTGTATTGTGAGGGGGCCAGGCCAGGCCAGGCTGCACTTCCTGGGAACACCAAGCTACCATCCTGCCTGCTGATGGGTCTCCTTTGTTGCTTTACCTGAGGCTTGTAGTTAGAATTTTGGTTCCTCCCTCCAGAATGTTGGCATGATCTTCCATTAACTCTTGTGGTGTTAGCAGTCTCAGGAACTCAGACCCTGAGCTGGATGGATGCAGTGTGCTGCAGCAGTGTTGCTGGGGCTGGCTGGGCTACCATGTGTCTCTCCAGCAGACAATCTGGATATCAGAGTGGTGACCCTGGTAGCTGCTTGCCAGCCTTCAGGAACTTGGCCCTGCAGGCAGCTAACATGGAAAAGGTCATAATTAATTTAACTCTCCATCCATCTGTCAAGCCCAGATGTGTTTCCATCCCTGGAATCACAACTCACACCTGATGTTGTGTAAGAGCAGATCCTGGAGCCTCCAGTCCTGCCTATAGGCAGTGTTACCCTGTGCATCATAGCAGAGAGTAGATCTGGTTTAAATATGGTCTTTTAAATATGGCTTTTATGTGCTGTAGTATTCACTGTCCAAGTTCTTATGTCCCAGAATTCCACCTTTTGCATTTAAATCTTTTGGAGATGACCCTGAGAGCCTCAGGGAGAGGGAGGGAGAACCTCTGCTGAGGTGAAGCTGCTTTGGCTGTCTGCTGCCAGTGAAGCACTCTGAGCTGGGTGAGCTGCACTGTAATCCCTGCCTCATCTGCATCATTTCATCTTTTTTTAACAAGCAGACTATAGTTTAGTATCAGAGTGGATTCATTGCTCTGGGTCTGGTTCTGAGGAGCAATGACCACTGGATGCCCCATTATTTTTTAGCTCATGTGTGTATGGGACACTCATCTCATGTTTCCTGTAGCTTATGGCCCATATCTGATAGTGGATTGTAAAAGGTTTTTATGATTTAAAAGTAGAAAAGGTTAACTCTAAATAATAATAAAAAGTTAAAATGCAGAATGGAAATGTTACTTTAGTTTTTATGGGTTCTACATAATTCTGGCTCCTTCCTCTAAGGATTTAGTATTGCTCAATGAGAAAATTGCATTCAAAATTGCATTCCTAGGGGCTGCTCTGCCGTGACTGAGCTGAAATTAAGAGAAATATACAAAGCAGTTTTATAGAAACTGTTTGGAAGGCTGCCTGCTGGGAAGCACTTGGTGCCTGGGCTGTGCTGTGCCTTGACCAGGACAGAGGGGAGTTGACAGCAGGCTTGTGGTGAGAAGTGGGGACAGCTGAATGCTCTTCAGACCATAATTATTCATTGATGGGACTGGGGAACCTGAGTGCACAGTGTCCTCTTCTTGCTCTTCCTTCACCTAGCTGTTTGCTGAGAGCTACTGGTAGGGAGCAGATGATCATAAGGTGGCTATTTGCTTGGAGCCTGGTTCTTGTTTTAAATGTGGTGGTGGCTTGCTCATGACAACTTTACCTTCTTAGGTCTCAGAATCCAGTGCTGTGGTCTGCCAGAAGGAAGGAGGTTCAGTGAGAGATTTTGCCATCTAGCCCAGACCTAGTCTCTCTCCTTGTTTGAGGTATTTGCTGAGCCCCAGAACTTCTTGGAGCAGTCCCATGTGCACATGCACAACCAAGCTGTTACTTTTCCCCTGCCACATACAGTTCAGAACACTAAAAAGGACCCTCCTGTATACAGGCCAAGTGCTCTGCTTCCTTTTGTGAATGCTGTGTGGCACACAGCTTGAGAGAGGCTTCCTGAAACTTTTGACAGTCTTAGCTCTTAGATTTTGGAACAGGGAGGTTAAAATCACAGAGTAACTGTGAGTCTTTACACATAAAGCGTCCTTGGGCAGGGCTCCTGAGTGAAGACCACCTGTGGGACTCATCTCTCTGCTCAAGGTGTTCTGCATGGGCTGTGCTCCAGAGCCAGTGGCTCTGTGAGGCTTGCCTGATGCCTGTAGCAGGAGCACTTGCAGTGTGAGTGTGCAGCAGACCTGGGCTGTTACTCAGTGCTGACATTCTCGACATGACTAAGCCATTTTGATGAAAGAGATGGAATCTGACAGTTTTACTATTCAATCGTTTCTTATAGATTTCAAATAAAAATAAATTGGCTTCTTTTAAAAGAACAAACAGTGGAAAAGCTTTTGTAAGCAGAAGTGTGAGTGGTCTCTGAAGCATGGCAGACAGCTCTGGATCCACAGCCAGCTAACAAGCTCTTCAAGGCCCAGTGCAGAAGGGACTGGACTGAAAAACAAATGTCTCTTCTCAGCTCTAACTTTGCTTTGAGACACTTGGGAAAAGAAATATGCATGAGAATGGGGAAAAGGTTTTAGAGCCTGAGCTCTCCCCTGCACCATCACAACAGTATTGCAGACACTGCTGAGCTCCTGCCAATGTCTCCCAGCCCCAGTGGCAGGGTGATTCTTGCAGAAGAAGCATTTAAAACTTGTGTGAGCCTGGCACAGGCTCTGTTTGCCTTTTCTATTGCAGTGGGTCTAAGAGGCCAAACATTCTAGGAGACGGTTTCAACCCTGCAAGGCTGCCAGGCTTGGAATGAGATTGCAAGAAGCAGGCAAAAAGGCAGTGGCCTTGCCTGTGTGAGAGTGATGAAGTCCTTGGCCCTTCCAAGGGTGAGTACTTTGTTGCTGTCCCTCTCAAGGGCAGTCACGGGGCTGTGTGAGCCGAAAGTCTTTGAAGGAGCTGTTGGTGGGTGCTGGCATTCCTGGGGCTACCTGTGTCAGGCTTGCTTTTTCCAGGGTGCTGGACTTGGTGGCAGACTGGGTCAGATTGGATGCCTCCTTTGTGAGACTGCTTGTCAGAGAGGCTGCTGCAAGGCACATCTACAGGTGCTGTGATCTGCTCACTTTGCATTCAGAGGGAACTGCTGGCTTAGGAGCTTTATCTGCTGCTTTCATAAATCATGGCCATGTCATCGCCCTCCAGGCAGCATCCTGCTGACATCTCCACTGCAGGACTGGTAGCATCTGCAGACTGCCAAGCCTGGGGTGGTGATGGTGGATGCTGTGCCCAGGCTGGTGCTGGCAGTGGGTACTGAAGGACAGGTTGACTGCCAGGCCCTTGGGCACAGTCTGTGGCAAGAAAAGGGTTTGGTGCACATCCCTGGGAACTGCTTCTTGACAGACCATTCCCAAAGAATTAACCTTGGCACAGACAGAAGAACCAGGAGAGCAATTGCTCTGACTTTAAACATGCTGGCAGAAGGTGCAAGGAGTGCATCTGGAGCAGTGATGATAAGAACTGTGTCAGTCAGCACAGGGCTCAGAGGAGTGGATATGCCCACAGGCTGGGAAGAGGGAGCTTGATGGAGCCACAGCTCCTTGCATAGGCCTCAGGAGTGCCTGTGGTGAGAGCAGCAGACTCCATCCCCTCAAGGTGCTAATGAGCAGAAGAGCTCTGTGCCCTGGGCTGAGAGGCAACTCTGGCACTTCAGCACCAAGCTGGGCTAGCCCTAACCCTGGTGTGTGGGTGAGCCAGGGCCAGGATTGCAGAGCCTGTGGCAGCTGAGCTCCTGAATGCTCCTGTGTGCCTTAGCGCCCTGGTTCGAGTGGCAGGCTAGACAGTCTGGTGGTTCTTCTTGAGCTTCTTTGCACCTTTGGCTTTGCTCCCAAAGACTGACCTGTTCATCAGCTGGAGTTTGCTAATGAAGGTATAAGCAGTTTGGATTCTTTGGAAGACTTTGTTTGCAAAGACCCTGGGAGACATGAGCAGGTAGCTATAAGGAGAAAATGCCTTTCATTGTTCAAGATAAAGAACATCACAAAGCCTCAGAGACATCACTTCATTCAGGAATTAAATTGCAAGAGTCATCTGGTGTCAAATAAGTTTCATTTAATAGGTCACTCGCTTAAATAAAGTTTCTGTAGAAATCAATATCACTTTCTTCTGCAACTGACAGCTCAAGACATTGAAAATGGCATTTTCCACATAGGTTTATTTAATTTTAGGATGAAGAATCCCTCCCACACCACCTGCGTAGTCTAGGCAGGACTAGTACAAGGTTAAGTGTCTGTGCAGGTGGAAACCTGCCCTGTTCCTTTCCCATGGGGATAATGTGAGGTCATTTTAGCACAGTCTCCTGCACAGTCAGGATGCTATTGTCACAGAGCTGTATCAGAAATGTGTCAACAGCTCACCGAAGGAAACAAGGACAAATAATTTCCTTCTCTTACAGAGGAGTTTAGCAACATGCCTCATTACCTATCTTAGAAGAACTAGACTTTCTGTAGAGGCAGATATCTGTGTGCCATGAAGGCTGGAGAGACAGCCACAGAAATGTTTCTGTGTCCAGGGTAGGTGAATCTTGTAATTTCAGTATCCTTTAGGAAAATGAGACACCTTTGCCCTGTAGCTTTTATTTCAGGCTGATAGCATCCTGTGGGGAAGGGAGGGGACTCTGGCAGCATTCTGCACCATCTCCCAGGAGAACTGTGAGTAGGAAATGAGAGCTGTTATTACTCCTACTATAGTTGAAATAATTGTTTCTGAACACTTGCTGCTTCCTCCACTTGCTTTTCAGTCTTAAGCAATTTCTGAGGTTGACACGCCATCTCCAGTCACATTTGTCTCGTTGTGTGGCATGACTGATGCAATTACAGCTGACATTGTCACAGTGTTTTGCACAAATGCCTTCTGTTGCAGGCTAGGAGATGACCCCTGAAATGTGCAGCAGCAGACACCAATGCCCTAACCTTCCTGCACTGGAGGGAGTCACTGGCTCTCAGGGTGTTGTGGCTAGTGTCAAGTTTTTAAAGCAACACTTCTCTGCTGGTTGTGTGCAAGAAGCAGTGCTACTGCTCCACTCCTGCACAGCCTGCACATGGACCTAACCCTGTCAGTATTTTTGGCCAGCCAGAAGATACCTCCCGCAGCCAACGGAGAGCACTGGCTGTAGGGAGCAGAGTTTGAGATGGCTAAGGAGTGCCTGAAGTGCTTTGCCTCTGCTATGCCCTCTGATGAAAGTGTCAGAGCTACTGTGGGGTGCAGAGGGTGAGGAATCAAGGCCTGGCCCAGCAGCTACGGCCAGACTCTGCAGAGGAAAAGGAAAGCTGTGGCTCCCTGGGTGTTCACTGTGGGCAGTGGCAGGCTGCTAGGGCACTCGCATATCTCTGTGAAGAGAGGTGGCAGCACCTCAGGTGCTGTGCAGGGAGAGGAGATGCCTTGGAGTGAGTTCAGCAGTGGGAGGAGCAGTGGAGATGTTGGGGATGCCTCTGCTCACTCATGGCATGGGTACACTGGACACTCACTGGGCCCAAAACGTGGCACTGGGATCAGAATTTCTTCTCCTTGGAGTGCACAGCTCCAGGAGACAAGAGGCCTGCAGGACAGCAATGCCAGCTCTGGTGCTGAGAAGCAGCTGGCAGGGATGCTCAGCAGGGCACGAGGAGCTCCAGAGCTGCAGGGGGACTTGTGGTGGGGCTGGGCATGAACATGCTGAGCTCCCCCCATGCTGGGACAGTGGTGAGGGTGGGGGGTAGCTCCTGCTGTGGCTCCCTTTCTGTGGCTGGGGAAGGACAGTTATCCTGCCAGAGGGACAGGAGTGGCTGCGCTCTGCAGGATGTGGGGTGCGCCCAGTTTCATTGCTCTGGGAGTGCAGGAAGGCACTTTACGGACATGGTTGAAGCACCTTGCAGAAGCTAACCCAGAGCTGATGGCAGTTTCCAACTCCTCACCTGCCCAACAGGATTAGGTACTATGTAAAACCACCCAAGCTTTTAATGACCTCTTTCAGACACAAACTGACCATCTAACTGTGCACGATTCACTGAGATTCCATTTTGCTCAAGGAAATAAAAATAATAGTTTAAACCATTTCAAATATAGCTGTAAATCCCTAACAACATTAACCTTTTCCAAAGCATTAAACTGATCCCTGGTGGATTCTCAAAGTTGTTATTAGCAGGAGGCACCAGATACTCTCTCCTGAACTTCATGTTCCCAAAGTAAATAACAAGCCATGCTGAGTGTGGGGTTTATTAGCTTTCTGACTGGTGCCTCCCTGTCTCCTCACCCTATTCTGAGTCATCAAACATTAGCACTTGCTGCATTGGGAAGGCAAAAGTTCAGGCACAGAATCAGGGATGTGAGGAGGGGGACAAAGGTGATGTCTGGGTTCAAGGAGGGAAGAGCAGCTGCGGCAGGGAGCGTGGGAAGAGCAGAGCTGTCTGGCGCCTACAGCTGCGCATCTCCCTTTGAAGAGATCTGAGGCTCTGCTGTTCGATTGTCAAAGGGACTTGGCTGGAGGCAGCGGTAGTGGGAGAGGTTTAATTAGGCTTCTGGGTCCAACTCTTTAGTTATACAAGACCAGATCCAGTACCTCATTTTGGCACATGGGCAGAGGGAAGGGGAATGTGGAACACTGACCTCTCCAAGGCCGTGGAGGATTCCTCAAAGGGCAAAGTGGCCTAAAGGAAACAACTTTTTGATAGCACCACCTGCCCAGATAGGAAGCAGCAGCTCAGGGCCTTTTTACTAAGAGTGCTGTCCTGGTGTGGCACATGCAGCAGGGGCAGTTCCATGAGATGAATGCTGTCACAGGAAACTGTGAGAAGGGCAGAATGTAAACAAAACCAGGGATGAACACTGGCATTGCTTATGGTGCTTCAGCTGATACCCTCAAACATTCATCATCTCACAGTCATGAAAAAGGCATTTCCAGTTAAAAACCCTCTTGATCAAGAGAAAGTTTATGAAAGTAGCAATCAGACCAGACACAAATATGTATCTCACTGGGAAAATTAGAAACTCAGTCAATTAAACCAGTTTGGCCATTCATCAAGGGGAAGGCACTGGTGTCAATGGAGAGGCTTTGGGTTAGTGCCCAGGGTTGAACATAGCAGGAACAAACAGATTGTTAGCCACAACTATGCTGAGGACTGCACTCTGACTGCAGTCACAGTCTAGAAAAGGCTGAAGTATTCCTCATCTGTATCTGAAAATAAATGGATGAGCCCCTCACATCCTGCAGTAAAGACAGAATGCTTTATTCTGCCAGAAACTAGAAGGGATGATAAACTGGGACTGTTAAATGTGTAAATTTGGAAGAGAATATGAAAGAGTTCTTTGAACCATTAATGTTATTTTCAAAGGAAATGTGGAGCACTAGAGAAGTTTGAAGGGCCAGTAACAGCGTATCTGGAAGGTAAAGGAGGCCAGGAGCTGTGGGCTGGTGAGGCTGATAGTGTTTCCAGGAAAAATATGTAGCAAACGAAGTTGCTTCCTCACAGATTGTGTTAAGAATAACTGCCTTGTGTGCTTAGTGCATCTCAAGGGAATGCCGCATTTAGTGTCCTGTGGAGCTGTAGAAATCCTCTGGGGACAGCAGCCCATAGGCCATGGGATGGGAGCAGGATCTGGGTCTGAGGGGATGTGCAGGGAAGCAGACGCTAGCAGGAAGGTTTGCAGCAGGAGTGGTGCAGATGTGAGGCAGAAGCATGGAGCAGTAGTTCCTAGACATTGCCCACTTTGAGTCAAGAGAGCAGGAGTGGAACTGGCAAATGAGGGATACAGGAAAATGTACCATCAAGGACTGGTCAGAGATGGGGAAATGATCTGGGTGTGGGAACCTGAGCAGTGGGTTTGAAGATTTTGCTGTAACCCTCTGGAGCCTGTAGATGGGGATTTGGTGTGCAGGCAGTCAGAGGAGGAAGTAAGGGCGCCCACCTGGAGTGTTCTAACTAAGCCTTTGAGATAGCTTTCTCTTGTGGAAAGATTCTGTACTGTGTGCACAACAAACTGGGATGAGAATCTTCACTTAGTAGTGCAGCTGCAGCCCAACCATGCTGGTAGAGGTAAAAGCTGTCATAGCTCATCCCTGCCTGGTCCTTCCATGAAGGTCCTCACTGTCCTTGTAGTTGCTGGAGAAGATGCAGGTGGTGAGTGGTGACACAGCAAACCACATCTCCTTAGTACCACCTCTGCTTTGCTGTGTCCCTGTGAAGCCTGGCTTTGTGTTGGGCTCAAGGAGATTGAGATACTTTTCTGAGGCTTCCTTTGGTCACATCTGCAACATACTCTGCTGCCGTGGTGCTTCCTGAAGCACTGGTTCTGCTCTCCATGTACATCATGCTGGAGGAATCACTGCAGTCCAATAAAGGCAGATTACATCTCAGCTGCTTCAAACGCCATTAAAAGACATTTAGTTCTAAGAAAGGACAAGCTCATATTCTATCTAACATCCTTAATGCTTGTAATTTCTATGAGCAGGAATATTGATTCCGTGGGCTGTGCTGACGAGAACAAAAATGGACAGCAACTGGTAGGAGGAATTTCCTACCCCTGACCTTTTGGGTTCTCTTAAGATGCTGAGTGATTTGTGTGACGTGTGCCATCAGATACATTCTGGCTGCAGTTTTTGTGGCAGAAGCTGGCTGGGGAGGCAGCTTTGTACCATCAGTGTGCTCTGGTTTCCCCCTGTTGTAGCCCTCAAGCTTTCACAGCATTCCCGGTTTTCTGATGCAGGGCCAGTATGGAATGATTCCTGCCTCCCGGGAGGTGGGAGGCACCATTGCCCCATGTGCTGGGCCCAACAAGCAGCCCTGCTTCATAGAGTGACTCTGCACAGGGTGGGGTGGCTTCAGCAGTGGTAGCAGGCTGAAGAGACTGGGACAGGACCCTGCCTCTGGCAAAGACTTTCTGCCCCACATGGCAGATGCTGTGTCCAGGCTTCTCATAACTAGCTCCTCACACTGCTTTCTGACTGAGCAGCTGACAGCTAACAAGCTCTCCTTACAGCATTCATCCCAGGCTCTTGACTTGCTGGTATGCTAAATACCTAATTACTTCTGAACTTAACTAGCTTACCAGCCAGCGCAACAAAAGCATTCTTAGCTCTGAGAAGGTGACAATCAAAATTGGTGCCACCTGTATTTTGTTGGTAAGGAGCAAAAAAACCCCCAAACTCCAGTGTGCTCAGAGAAAATCCCACAGCTGAATGCACAGCTGAAATAAGACTTCATGCTTCCCATCTTTTCACAGCTACGGAGCTTTCAATAGTGCAAAGTCAATTTTTATTTGAACATATTTGTGAGATTAACCTAAACCATGGGCCTGGGCTGTAGTTTGCCCTTTTGATAAACAAGGATAAACATAACCAGTACTAGCTGAGACAGGAGATCTGTCAGTAAACAGAATGTTATTGAAGGGTGTTGTTTTCAGAGGTGCAGCTGCTCGTCTCGTGAAAAAGGGAGTATCTGCAAGGAACAATGGAAAGAAAATACTGCAGGAGAGGTTTTCTTAGAAGTCAGGGGGAATAGTCAGCCTTCTGGTGCTCTGCAGAGTACTAGGATGCTAGAGGTTAGTGTTCAAAGAGCCAGAGTAGGCATTTGTATGCATCATGCAAAGAATGGTGTTATTTAAACATGCTTTCTTCTAAGACTCTGTATTCTCTAATTCTGTCAGTAAATACGTGTCTTAGAAGGGTTTTGTTCCAAATGAAGAGTTCACCCTTCAGTGCTTCTGATAGGAGAGAGGCTATAGAGGTCATGTCCCTGTGCCTCTTGACACCAATCTATCTCCTTATTTTGTCTGGACATTTAATAATGGGGTGGAGACAAGCATCAAGGACCATGCCCTGTGCTCTTGCTTCCTGTAGCACACCTAGCAGGCAGCTTCTGTGTCTCATCCTCCTGAGCAGCTGCCTTGACACCTCCCTCCAGTCCCACAGCAGCTGGGAGCTGGGAGCCTGTGGCTGCCCAACCTCACATGGGCAGCCTGCACTGATGCTTCCAGGAGTTCATGTGGGTGTGTGAACTGTGAATGTGCCATTCCACAAACTGTGGGAACAGCATCTTCACATAGTGTTTATGATTGCCTATGCATTTCTTAAAGAGCCATCTTTTCTCAGTGGCTTTAAGTTGGCTGTGGTCCATCCAGTCTCTGGGCTGCGTCCTGCTTCAGGCACTGCCTCAGGTCCATGAACCTGATCAAGGACAGCCCAATCTGAAGCAAATCCAGGACAGGAATTCAGGAGGCATCTGCCCCATTCAGACAAGAGACCAAACACTCTGCTGCCAACACTGGTTAGACTGACTAGGGGTGGAGAGGAAGGAGGCAACCAGCCAAGCACAGGCAGGCAGGGCACTGTGGCAGGCACTGTCTCTGCCTTTACTGTAGCACAACTTTACCCACAGTGCAGGGTGAGCCCATCCTGAGCTGCTCAGCACTGGCTGCCCCCTGGGGCTTTGCAGACCATGAAGTGAGACTGCAGGGCAAATGTGGTTGGAGCAGGTGACTGCCAAGAAAGAACCTTGTCTCCTCCTGTCACACACATGTAGAGGACACATCCCTGTCACTTCTTTGAAAGGAGTGCTCTGGAATGTGACTGTGTTCTCTCATGGAAGTGATCTATAATGCATCAGAGAGAAACTATCTGAGAGGTGTGACAGAGGTACAGTACTCCTTCTGCCATCTCCACCTTTCCTTAACAAAGTGAGCTTCAGAGATTTCAGTCAAAAAAAAAAAAAAAAAAGGTGGAGATGAATCTTTTGGAAATGGCAACTCTTAAAATTCCTGTCCATTTGAAGCTGGAGGCTGAGCAGATGCTGCATGCCACAACCATTGCCCTCTTGAGATGCTAGGGTTTAATTCACCTCCATTTATGTCATCTGCTGCCTGTGTGCTGGTGTGACACTGCAAAACTTGTCCTGCTTCCAAGGTGCCTATGGACTAAACGAGTTCCTGTTCCAGCTCTTGCTGCTGTGTCCTGCTCATCCTTTTACAGTGTGTTTGGCACACTGCACCATCTGCAGCCAGGTCAAGCCTCTTCATGGGCTGCTGTCCCTGTTGAGGGAACCAGATAGTTCAGACCAGTTACACACAGCTGTCACCTGAGGAAAATCTTGGTCATCTCCTTGACACTTTCTTGGCAGAAGGAAGTGAACCTGTGTGGTTTAGGACATGTCTTATAGCTCTTGTTAGGTCATGTTTATCCATAGGTGGCCATCTAGTTTTGGGATGGTTACACTGGAGGGAGCTGGGGTGTTTAGTTTGAAGAAGAGGAGTCTGAGGGGAGACCTCATCACTGTCTACAGCTACCTGAAAGGATGTTGTGGAGAGGTTGGTGTTGGTCTCTTCTCACAGGTAAATAGTGATAGGACAAGAGGGAATGGCCTCAAGATGTGACTGGGTAGGTTTAGACTGGACATTAGGAAACATTTTTTTCCCCATGAGAGTGGTCAGGCATTGGAATGGGCTGCCCAGGGAAGGGGTGGAGCCACCAAAAGTCATTTGGATGTGGTGCTTGGGGATATGGTTTAAGGGTGAACTTTGTAGAGTAGGGATAACAGTTGCACTTGATGATCCTGGGGGTCTTTTCCAGCTGGAATGTTTCTGCAATTCTGTGGAGGGAGCTGGCAGGGTTTGTGCAGCAAATTCCTTCAGCTTCTCAAAGCCCAGTCTAGGGTTTGGTGCTTAACATGCTGCTGCAGTACAGACACATCCTTTAAGCATCAAGAAAGAGATGTGGATCGGGGTTTTTCCCTTCAAAAAATGACATTTTGAAGTAGGCTAAATCTACTACTTTCCCACATTTTCTCGGAGAGAGATTTTGTCTGGCTAGTGTACGTGCTTTCCATGAGAAATTATTTATGAGCTCCTCAGTCTCTTGTCTACTCCTCTTGATGTAACAATAGTAGATCTGGAGGAATGACCAAGGTTAGGTTTATAGTCTCACTTCAGATGTAGTGCCAAGTTATTCAGTGCTTCGTTTTGTTAGTGCCTGAACCAAAGGGCAATTTATCTCAGAAATGTCCTTTAGATTATACCTATATACCATTTTACCAATAAGGCATGCACCTGCTGCTCCAGTCCCAGAAGAAATCAATGTTTCATTTCAGAGATGCCAATTCTTTGCTCTCCCTCCTTTCGCCATTCTCATGAAGACAAACTTTTTTTAGGGTGCGTGGGAGGAAATACAGAAGAATTGTGGAAAAAACTTTGTCTACATAAGCTACCACATCCTGCTCGCTTGTCAATGGTAGAGCAGCTCATGCAGGGCGTGGTCATCAGGGTTTAGGTGATCAATATGTATGAAAGTGCTAGGGACCTGGGGATATTGGTTGG
>VWYK01107737.1:0-11494 GCA_013399775.1 Semnornis frantzii
GAATATCAAAATTAATAAACTACGTTAAGTTTTTAAAATAAAATCTCACACCACACTACCATAACATCCACCTTCACTAGGGTTGTGGTGGTGATTGCATTTGTGAGTGGGGATGTAGCACCTTATAAGCTTAGATGTAGAAGGGGAAGTAGGAACATGCCTTGTGGTCCTTTTGGAGCTTTCAATAGCTAGAGGTGATTAGCATGGGGGCTGGCATGTCTGTACAGTCAACCTTATGGGTGAAGGCATGTATGTTCAATATGTGTAGCACTTTCTTTTATGTGGTCTTGGTGAGTGATGAGAGTTCCTGGAAGGACCGGGGTGAGTTTGTTTAACTTAAAATGGGGTTTTTTGTTCTTGCTCATCCCTCTGTTTTTTGCCAGGCAACACTGAACGCCTTGTTACAATGGACGATTTGAAGAATCTTCGATACCTTGACTGTGTTGTGAAAGAAGCCCTCCGACTCTACCCTTCAGTTCCAATGTTTGCCCGTACCTTGAAAGAGGATTGCTGTATTAGTAAGTAGTGTCCTGCATTCGCTACTTCCTATTTTTCTAATGTGTCCTCAGTGTGGGAATTTCCCCAAATAAAAAGCCATGTTATTTCTTTTTTGTTGTCGTTGTCTATAGGAAGTCACTTTCAGCTGTTCTGACCCTTCTTTTCTCTCTTCCTTTCCTCTTTAGGAGGGCATGAGATACCAAAAGGTACAGACGTTATTGTTTTAACTTACGCCCTGCATAGAGACCCAGAGATCTTCCCTGACCCAGAAGAGTTCAAGCCTGAGCGATTCTTCCCTGAAAACTCCAAGGGACGGCACCCATATGCTTATGTGCCCTTCTCAGCTGGTCCCAGGAACTGCATTGGTAGGTAGCTAAAGAGAAAGCCTTTGTAATGTGACTATGCTGCTTTGGTGTGATAACTGAGGCAACAGTAAGTGTCCGAAAAACTTAAGTCTTGATGTACCTGCTGGTTGTGTGCCTGCTTCTCTCTTCTTTGTCCTTCCAAATTCTGGGTGCTGTCTCCCCTGCAAGCCTGGTGCTTGAACATTTTGTTTCTTTCCAAAAGTTTCCTTTCTTCCCAGAGGTCAATGCCTTCCTGTCATATTACTGCCTCCTCACTGTCTATTCAGCCTGGCAATATAGGCAAGACAGAGCAAGAGAATGCAGATGTCCTGCACTTGTATTGCTCTGGAAACATCTCATCTGTACACCTCATGATCTCAGCCGTGTGCCCCAAACATGCAGTCTGCAGCTGCTGTATTCTTTCCCTCTTTCTGACGCTGTCCTTGCTCTGGTTTTCATTGTTGTCCCAGAACTTGTTAGCTGTTCAAGTGTCACTGAGGCACTTGGTATTTATACTTAAAGCAGAAGCATGGCTGTTTATATCGTACAAGTGAAAGTGTCCAGAATGGGAACATTCAGCAACTGCCATGCCATTTACAAGAAGAGGAAATACAACTTCTGGGGCTTTGGTTTTGTTTATTTTATTTTTTCAGAGTGGGTTTGTTCTTTCGTTTGTTCTTAATTTCTTGTCCTTTCCTCAAGAACAGCAGATTAGGACTTCACATGTTCCAAAGAGGAATCTAATTTAATGTTAGCTCTCTACGTAGTTCCTGGGTGTATAGGAACATGTACAGGAGAGGTGAGTCATCAGTATCATTGCAGAGATACATCACTGTGCATGCATGTGTTGTGGTTAAACCCTTGCCAGCAAGTAAGCACCATACACCCACTTGTTTACTCCTCCTCTTCCCAGTAGGATGATGAAGAGAATAATAATAAAAAAAAGAAGTAAAAATAACGGGTTAAGAACAATCTAATAACTAAAATAAAATTATTGAATATTTGCAATAAATATGAAATATTATAATAATAGTAATGAAAAAGAATATAAGAAAAAGAGAGAAAATCCAAGGAGAGGACAAGTGATGCACAGTGTAGTTGCTCACCTGGTGCTCTTGGATGCTTGACCAGTGATATAGCCCTCCCAATCAGCTCCCTCCAGTTTATATAGTGAACATGATGTCCTATGGCGTGGAGTATTCCATGACTGGTTTGGGTCAGCTGTCCTCCCTCACAGCTTCTGGCGTGTCTGCTTGTTGGCAGAACACAGGAAGTTGAAAAATCCTTAGCTTAGGAAAAGCGCTACTTAGCAACAGTTGAAACATCAGCGTGTTACCACTGATTCTCACACATTCTTACACCACATTCTCACACTGAATCCAGAACACAGCGTTGTACCAGCTGCTTGGAAGAAAATGAACTCTAACTCAGCCTAAATGAGGACCATGTGTACAGGTATCTGTCTGTGCATGTTACACAGAAGGGCGCACACAAAAAGTCCCATTCCTTTCTTCAGTTTAGTTTGAGTGAACTGCTTGGATTGTGACACTGTATTGCACCTTCTCTTCCTCTGGTCTGTCATCCATTCTACTCTGTCTAGTCCACACATGACAAGGCTGTCTTTTGTATTAGTCTCATGAGAAGTGTTGCAAGTTACCTTTTCACTGTTTGGATTCTGTGTTCTGTGGGAAGGAGAGTATGCTGTGGATTGTCCCAGGAAGGCTGGAGTTGTCATGCAGAGAAATTAAAAAACCCTGGTTTCAGGAGTATCCATATAACCTTGATTTTCGGACTAAAACCAGTTCTGCTCTCGAGGCAGTTCTTGCAGAATGTGTTCCAAGGGTTGCAAATGCAACAACTGTTGATGCAACCTGACAATAACATATTTATTTTTGCTGCTTTGTAATTCATAGGTCAGCGCTTTGCACAAATGGAGGAGAAAACTCTTCTAGCCCTCATCCTGAGGCGCTTTTGGGTGGAGTCAAATCAAAGCCCAGAGGATCTTGGCATGGCTGGAGAACTGATTCTTCGTCCAAATAATGGCATTTGGATTAAGCTGAAGAGGAGGCCAAATGTTGAAACAGAATGAAATGAAATGCAAATTTTATTTTTCCAAAACCTTCCAATCTATTTAGGCTGAGATATGTTTTTTAAATCAGATATTTTAATAGCAGTTCAATAACTGGTTGAAGCTAAAGTCCGTGCTGATCGTGTCATTAAAGATGTTGCAGTAGTCCTAAATTGCTCTTTTCTAGGTCATGCGAACTTTGCATTCGTCTTTGAAGTGCAAGTCTTTAAACATTAAATCTTAGTGCCCTATCTACTCAGATGAGACTATGCTATTGCAACAGTAAAAAAACCCTTATGCTATAGTAATAACAACAGTAATGCATCTCATGGAGTGATTGGGTTGTATTCCATAACACAAGGTAACTGGTGGTCTCAAGTCTTCGTATAGCTTTCAGGTTTCTTTGGCTCTGAAAAGTACAAGTGATAATTCTTTCACTTGGCACACACTTTTTCCCATTTTGGTGATGGGTTGTAAAAGTGGCCCTCTCAATGCAGAGATGACTCATGGGGAGGTGTGTAGAGAGCTTAGCCCTGATTTGTTCATAAACCATACAGGGCAGTGCTTTGCCAGGATGAGCACTGGTGTAATCCAGAGGTCTTCGCGTTCAGAACTGTTCTGGAAAGACAGTGACCTCTCTTCTTTTGTTGTGAAAACTGGTGCTGAACCAAGGAAGTGGGTATCGAGGAAATCAATATTGAAAGAACAGGAACTTTCTGCCTGTAGGGTGTACATTAGATACCTTGTGTTGTGTAGAGCGAATGCTTTTATTAACTTCAGTCATGTGGTGTGGAGCTGTTGCTGGTTGGTGGGTTTGTTGTTTGGGGTTGAGTTGTTTTATTTTCCTCCTGTTTTTGTTTGTTGTGGGTTCTTTTGGTGTGTTTGGAGGGGTAGCCTTTTTTTTTTTGTTTGGGTAGGGCTTGTGGTAATGTTTTCTTTTGTTCTTGTTTGCTTTGTGGTTTTTTTTGGTTTTGTTTGTTTTGTGTGTGTGTGTGTTTCTTTTTTTAACCCTGTAGGTGTTGGGAATGCAGTGCAGCCTTGCCTGCAAAAATAAAGAGACAATATTTTACTGTCTAATGAAAACTGCATGTCCATAGTAGCTGTTTTGGATTTTGTCCTGATGGCTACTTAGCTATCTGCTGATTGTCTAAAGGTAGCAGCTCTGAACACAAGTCTTGAGTAATGGTTCATATAGGGTGATCTTAATGAATATTATTCACGAGGTGATGCTGGCTCTGTTTCTGAAATGTGACTGCCTTGCTGCAAGAAGTTGATAGCCTTATCTCATATAGAGATCTCTTGTATAGTGACAGAGAGGGCACAGCTTCCTACTGGGATGGCAAAAATAGAATGTGTGGATCATGGCTTACAGCTGTTGTGAAGAAAGCGGACAACAAATCCTCTGAGGTCTTGGCTGGTGCTTGAAAGCACATCCATGGCTTCTCAGAGGCACTAGAGGTTTCCAGGCATCTTGACACAAATTTTGTTTTGCCCTTTGAAAGCTGCATGCTTGGGATACATGGAGGACGTGGACTGGTCATAATGCTTACTAAACATCACAAAATCATAGAACGGTCTGGGCTGGAATGGACTTTTAGAGGTCATCTAGTCCAGCCCCCCTGCAGTCAGCAGGCACATCCCCTTTAGACCAGGTTACCCAGGGCCATGTCAAGCCTCACCTTCAATGTCTTCAGGGAAGAGGCCTCAACCATCACCTCCACAACATTCTCAATTTATCTTCCTGAATTTAATCCTCATGCTGTAAAAAACAGAACATTCATATAGATGTTAGTACACTGCTGCACAAATCCTGTTGCCATGTGTGGTCTAACTTGCCATCTCTGATACTCATCTTCTAGCAGATGAAAGACTCAATGAGCCTTGGGAGAATCCTACTGCATTTTCTTTCCTGCAAACAGTATCAGCGCCACCCTCTGGCAAACCTACCAGTATTGTACTATCTCAGTTCATAGGTCGCATTTAAAACATGATCTGCATTAAAAACTAAATGGATTAAAACATGGATTAAAAACTAAATAAACTCACTTTCTATAAAAAGTTAGATAATCTTGGTATTCTGCACACTTTGAATTTCTGGCTCCTCTCCTACTTTAAATCATGTCATCTTGTATTTCAGTGAAGCTCAGTAAGCTGATACCAGCTGAGAATTTGTCTTAGTGCATTTTATGGTTTGTGCTATAACAAATACAATAAAAAAATACAAACTCATTCAGGAACATAGTGTTTGTAACACGTTATTTTTCTCTGACCCTAAATTCAACTCTATTAATTTGAGAAACACAGCAGTGGTGTAAACGAGGCATTTGTCATGTGAGTAGCCAGCACACTGAGAGAATGCATTTGTTTTCCAAGTCAGTGTGCTCATTATGATTCTCTTTGAATAGAATTACAGCCTTGTTTCTCAGCCTCACCATCAAATGCAGTTGTAGTTACAATGATGTATGCTTCTGGAAGGAGTCTGATATCTAAATTTGAGAACTGCTGCTTTAAGGAAGGTGTGGGTTGTTTGTGTTGATTTCCCTCCCCCTCCCCCCCTTTTTTTTTTTTTTTATCTTTACACTAGTTTGCTTATGAATCTGAGCCATCACCAAAAGATTCCTCTTCATGAGGAAAAAAATTCTGAACTAGAGTTTATGAATTATAGAAATGAAATCTTATAGATGCTTTTGATAAATGCGTATTACTACAAATTTTATGATGAAACACGTGATCTTTGTGAAATTTATGATGAATCTGCCCTGTTTTCTTTTTTTCTGCTAATTTGAACTGTATGCCTTGTTTTTCCAAAACTGTGGGTTTAGAGTTTTGGGAGGTTTCAGTAATGAACTGAAATACCTCTGCCCCATATGTGAGCTGGAAATCCCAGAAGAGAAATGAAAAGTGGAGAAATTCTAATTGCTTTGTACCACTGAGTGAAAAGCACACACGCATACACAGACAGACACACACACAGAGGAAAAGTAGTTACTGTCATTAAATACAGGTGTGGGTTGAGCAACACAAAAACGTATTGGTTCAGTTTGGTTTGTAAATAATCAGATACAGGACAGGCTTTGTGATTACTTTCAGGATTATGAAAATTATGTAATTGGAAGTAAAGATGATCGTTCTAACATGAGGAAAGAGAAACTAAGTGACATGCCTCTGGTTACAAAGAAAGGCTTCAGTAGTGGTATTGGCTGACCATGGTGTGGTGTATTTTCCCAGAGCTATATTACCATGATAATTCTACACCCCATGTCTAAATTGAAGTTCAGATCTTAGTCTCAAAATATTTCGTGTTACAGAAACCAAGTATTGATGTGTTTTGCAGCAAAGCCTTTCAGAACTCTCCCTTGTCACTGTTACACAATTGGAACACGAGAGAGCTGTTTCAGTCTTTCTGTACTGAAACTGCTGTACTGAAAACATTTGAGTCCTGCCATGTCAGGACAAAGAAAGGTGGTAGGCAAGAGAGTATGATGACTTTCTTCAAGAAGGAGGAGTTGAAGGCCTTACTAGCCCATACATCATGAAGAAGTCATTTCAATCACTGGGATGTTCAAAAGGATCACAGCTTTTTTGTTTTGATCTAGGTGTTTTTTAATAGGGCATTATTTTTCTAGCTGTCCCAGGTTAACCCAACCTGCTTTCACAAGCAAACTTCTCATCCCCTACACAGGAGGGAAAGTAACACCAAAAAAATCCTGGATCGAGATTAATGAATTTAATGAGGTAGCTGTACGATTACCTTAGCAAAAGGAGAAGTAGCAGTGGAAGCCAGTGATAAAATTGTTCCACTCACTTAAGCACACAGAAACCAGGACACCAGAGCAGACCAGCAACCCATGGCTAGAAACTGGAAGCGGCAACCAGCATATCATCAGATTCAAGTCAACTCATGACACCAGCTTATTTAGTCTTTAAAAAAAAAAAAAAAAAGTGAAAGGAAGAGTTGTTCTTTTGGCAAGAATTGTTCTTTTGGCGATTTCACTATGAAAGAAAACCCATTTTGGTTTTTTTGTTTGAAAAATAGTTTGCTTTGGCACTACACACTAAAAAGAATTGTAGATACCAAAACAAATGATTCAGATAAATTAAGTTTACATTTCATATGTCTGCAAACAGCTGGGATTTTTCTGTCTTCTGGTGAACAGGACCCTCTTAGTTGCATCTAAAACCAAAATAGGAGTGTAGAAAGGGCCACAGTAAAACTACAAGCAGGATGTAGACAGTAGAACTTCTGCAGAATATTGAAAAACAAGAATAAGAACTTGAACTGTTAAAGAAAACAGAGTACAGGATACATAGTTGAATACATGTACCTCTACTTGCTGAGGGAATGCCTTCAAGAAAATGGTGTGATAATGGGCAAACACAGATGATGATTCTGTTTCATAATGGTGTCAATTACTTGGGTTAAGTCACTAGTTTTACTTGATTTTATATGGATCCCACTCCGTTCGCAGCTCAGGATTTACTCTTGAGATGGAGCTTATTCCTTGTTTTTGTAAGTTCTTATGCTAGCAGCAGAGAGTCTGATCTCAACCAGGAGTTTTTTTGGTTTTAAAATAGGGAGATGCAGATGCCCATCTGATGTAAAACCTGGACATCACGTTCAGTGCTGTTTGAAAACATGGCCTCAAGTCAGTAACAATGTTGACATAAAGAGCACCCGTTCAAAGTAAATATTAAAGATAAGTTAGCATAGCAGACACAGTAATATTTAACGCAAACTATTGACTTTTTTTTTTTTTTCCTAAAAGAGAATAAAGCTTTTCCCATTCATCCAGACCTACGGTGTGTTCAGGTATGTGATCGTTATTGTGACTGATACTAGGAGTTTTGTAGTGAGGTGATGTATGCTGATCTACTTATAGATTGTCTTGTGTGATTAATTCGTTTGATTCTTTCACAACTTGAGGTTCAGCATATGGAAAATGAATGTAAAGGTGTAAAATTTATATGACTTGTACCAGGAACAGAAATTGTGAGCCATTTGTTTGCTGCTTTGATAGTAGTATCCACTTAACTGCCAGAACAGAGTCAGAATTAATGACACCAATGGAATATCTGTCCCAGTGTAAACGAGAAGAGATATTCTACTGTTCTACTGTAAAGGGAAACAGAAATTCTCTGAATACTAAGTGTTATTGTTTCTTGTAACCCTAAGTAATGGACAAACTTGTTGCTCTTTTGTGGTACTTTATATATGCTGTGACTGTATATCTCTGCTATAATTTGTAATTCTCAATGAAATTTTGCATGAATGATGTAACAATAAAAGTGTAAATCAGTGATATGCATTGTGGCACTTTATAAGAGTAAGGATACACCCTTTATTACACATATCCTAAGGAAAGGTTTTGTGTTTTTTTAGGATGATTTGGATTTATCAGACTTATTTTTTCATTTTCTTTCTTGCTTCTGTTTACAGCGGTAAGTGAATATATGATTTCTAGGATAGGCAACTCTTCTGGAGGGGGAGGTGACTAGTAACTGCAGTCTGGTCTTGAGAGAGCTGTCTTGGTTCCGCTGGGTTGTGCTTAGTTAACTTGTAACTTACAAAACCTTACTCCCTGACATGGAACTTGCTAATGGGGCTTTACTGACATTGTCCTGCCGCTTCTCCCCTCCCATGCTGTCACCTTGCCTAGCATGCACAGGACCATTGTATGGGCAGCTTTCTTTACTAGACTGAGGCTCATGACTACAAAATCAGTGTTGGTCAGTGTCACCCACCTAGCAGCCAGGTTAGCAGCTGATGGGGATGCAGGAGGCAACGTGGCATACCAGATTTCAGCTACTCTGTCAATCTATGAATCTGTGAGTTCAGTTCCCCCAGCAAAACCTGGAGTGATAATAGGTGCTGGCTGCTGGAGGCTTGGTCTGGCAACAGTGGCATAAACTCTCCTCCCAGTCGCAGAGGAGCCACGACCCCTTCCCCAGACGCTGCTCTTGGGGTAGGAGTCAGGACTGAAGGCCACTCATCCTAGCAGCCTCCCTGGGAGACAGTAAGCTCCAGAATCAACAATAAATTGTTAATAAACAACCTCCCACCCCTAACTTCCACTCATAGTCACACATTGCCTCTGTGTGAAATTGCTGATTTAAAAAGTATCTGTGTAACACCTGCTTACCGTCATGCTTCAAAGACTATTGCAATAAGTGTGAATAACCACAGAACCAACTGCTTTATTGTAAATTATATTTTAGAGTTCTCTTGATGTGCTGGAAAATCAGAGATTGTGTATGCTTTCAGTGTCAGTCCGTGTTAATGATTTACCTTCTTCAGTTAGCAAAAGTCAAACTTCAAAAACTGTATTGCAGTGTCCTCAAGTTCCCTCTGCTGATAAATTATAACAAAGACATAGCACAGGTTTGTATTCATTAATGTATTAACTGTTTTCTTGGAGGACAATTATGTAACTCAGCTTTTTAGCAAAATGTGTGATAAATATAGGGTTATTTGAGGAAATGTCTTACAGGGATTGAAATCAGCAAAACTGAAATCTTGGAACGTTTCCAAGAACTGGGAAATGTTTTTAATAAAGTGTTAGAACTGGTGTGCCTATATGTGGTACATAGTTTTACAGCATAAGTAAAATTTTTATGTGGTAGTTTACACTAGCAGAAGGTAAATATGATCCAAAATGACTGATACAGCAAATAATTGCAGTATGTTTTTTACTTCGACTTCTCATGGAGTGTTCTAAGTAATAGAAAATGCATTCTTTTAATGACAAAACTGAGCGAAGAAATTCTGCAGGGAAGAATAAATACTGATTTTTAGACAAAGGTCTTGAAAGCATTTGGATGCTCATGAAGTACAAGTTTTGTAGTAACAAGAAATTAAACTTAGCATATCTTGCATGTATGTCAAATAATTCCTTCTTAGTTCCTTTGGGAGGGGTGCAGGGGGGTGGTGGATAAATTTATATATTTTACCCATGTGCAGGAAGTATAGAATTATCTAAATGTAGTTTATAATTACATAAACACAATAAAATCAACTTCTAATATTTAAAATCCATGAATTTCAATGGCAGTTCCACTTGTTTTCATTTGATACAATACGATAGCTCTGTCAATAACAGATCAGGCAGCTAGGAAAAATGTCTTCCTTTGGGTTTCCTCCCATTCTGTAAAAATACAGTGTTTTCTCTTTGTCTTTTAGCTAAGGAAAAATACTTTTGCAGGCACAGAAAAATAAAATTGGTATATTGGCTGTTATGGTACCCTTTTGGAGGGCAAGACACAAGAAGAGAGTGGACTCCTCTGCAAAGCAAGTCCTCTGGAGTCTTTTAACATGGAGATATTACGAATGCCTTCATTTTGAAAGAGGAAAAGGGAACAGGTTACTGCTTATGTATCTTCATTGCACAACTCTTCAGTGCAAGTGGGTTTCATTACAAAGTTCAGTATGGGATTGATGATGAATTCCTGGAGATGTGAGGTTGTATTTGTGGTAATTTTTATTCTGGACAGTTCCTGAAACGCTACTCCTGCAGGAGTATTTTATTCATTGTAAAACAAGTTGAAGGTGATTCAAACGAGAGAGTGACAGAGGGGAAGGTTTATGAAATGCTAGGAGTCACTGAAGCTTTGTACAGCGGCACTGTCTGTGACTCTAGCCTCAGAGCATCTCTAAAGAAAAATCAGGACTGTCATCACACACAACTTTCTAATTATTTTCGGTCTCTGCACTTCCTTCTCCTGGTTTTCCTTGTAATGGTGCTTTGTATTGGTCTCTCTCAGAACATGATTCTGCCACTCCTGTGGCCTTGCCATAAGGAGTTCCTTTCTTTCTCTGCTATAAAGATTTGTCTTGTGGCCTATCCTGCTGCTTGATCTTCTGCCTCATCTTAAGCTGACCTGCTCCAGCATTAGGTATGAGGCAGGGAATGGGGGGAGGGACCCCGGAGAGTTTTATTTCTGCTGGAGAGCAAAGAGGAGACTCACAGAGAAGCTGTGCTCCTCATCCCGTTTGCTCTCTTTTCCTGTCAAAGGACTGTCTTAGAAGCAAGGTCAATAATGAGGAGGAGCAGCGGCTTCACTCTCTTGTGGTGAACTGCCCTCGCTCCATCTTAATAATTTCTGCATTTTGTTATTGTGCATTAGAATGTGTGACTCAGATCTATGAAAACACATACTTCCAAGGAGGAGACATCACTACGGTTTTTACACCAAGTGCCAATTACTGCCAAGTAGTGTGTACTTACCATCCTACCTGTCTGCTCTTCACCTATTTGCCAACAACATGGACTAAAGATCCTGCAAAAAGGTAAAGTGTCTGTGTGGTTTTTGCTGGTCTCCCGTGGTAATTTTAGGAACCCAGTAATGTTTAGACAGAACACAGGCCGACAGGGAAAGCTATAGGGTGTCAAGGTCTGGGGAACAGAGATTAACAGTATCTCTGTCCACAGGAGCAAGGTTTGTTCTTTTTGATTTCTGTGTTGTGAAATTAAGGTGCAAATGAGACCATATATCACCACAAAACTATTTATGAAAGGATAAAGTTGAACAAAATAGAGGGAGAAAAGGAAGAGGGGAGGGAGGGAGAGGGAACAATGGAGAAAAAGAG
>VWYK01107738.1:0-16341 GCA_013399775.1 Semnornis frantzii
TTCCAACTGAAGTGATTCTGTGGATAGGTTTTCATTTTTGATGCAAACAAAAGGAAATGTTTACTATTTCTTTTTTTCAGAAATTTTTAGGCTTGAGAACTGCAGCTTTCATGTATTAAAGTTTTGTCTTTGGCCATCTCTGAATATTGGTTTTCTTTGTGAAATCAGAAGAGTTTTGTGGCTGCTGTTGACTGAGGTGGCTTTTCCAGCCCACAGCAGCAGCAGAGCTGTTTGGATAACCAGTCCCATGATGTAATCCTGTTTATTCATGGAGGTGGTGCAAAGGGTTCTGCCTTTGAACATGGGCAGAATAAACCACCAGGAGACAGCACTTGTTGCTCCCCAGCCTGTCTCCTGCTGTGAGTGCTGTGTAGATAAGCCCAGCTTTCTTCTGCTTTTAACTTGGAGTCCTGTTTGCTGGGCTGTGCCTGTGGATGCTCCACTCTTTCCTAAAGTCCATGATGCCTGAACTAACTCATATGCTCTCAGCTCTCAGTTCTGTTGCTCAGCTCTCAGCAGAGATTCCTCACCACACATCAGCTGTATTTTGAGTGTTGCTCATATTCCCCCTAGAGAAGCTTAAATTAGTCTGATGACTATGAGAGGGATGCCTTTAAGCTTAAGGAGGGCAGATTTAGACTGGAAGTCAAAAAGAAATCCTTGACAGTGAGGGTGGTGAGACACTGGAAGAGGTTGTCCAGGGAGGTTGCGGATGTTCCCTNTGGACATAGGAGCGCTGGTGGGGAACAAGTTCAGCATGAGGCATCAATGTGTGGTCACAGTTAAGAAGACCAATGGCTCATTGGGTGGAGGGAGGTTCTCCTCCCCCTCTACTTTGCACCACTGTGGCCACATCTGGAGTGCTGGGTCCAGTTTTGAACTCCTCAGTTCGAGAGGGACAGGCAACTACTAGAGAGAGTCCAGTGGAGGGTACAAAGATGCTGAGGATCCTGAAGAATCTCTGTGTTGAGGAAAGGCTGAAAGCCCTGGGGCTGTTGAGCTTGAGAGAGGATCCGATCAATACTCAGCAAGAGTTAAAGGGTGGGGGACAAGAGGATGGGGCCAGACTGTTGTCAGTGGTGGCCAGTAACAGCAGACGGGGCAATGGGCACAAACTGGAGGTTCTGTCTGGACAGGAGGAGAAGCTTCTTTGCTTGGAGGTTGCCAGAGCCCTGAAGCAGATTGCAGCGAGTTGTGGAATCTCCTTCTCTGGAGAGATTCCACACCCACCTGGACTTTGTGGTCCTGGGCAAGCTGCTGTGGGTGCCCCTGCTTTAGCAGGGGGTTTGAACGAGATGATCTCCAGCAGTCTCTTCCAACCCCCACCGTGCTGGGATTCTGCGATTCTGTGCTTCCTTTCCTCCCCGTCACTGCCAGAGACAGTGAAATTCAAGCTGTATGCCAGGTCTGGGGGCAGCAGGCAGGCAGTGCAGCATCTCCATCCTCCAGTATGCTCTGCACAGTGCCAGCGAGGGTTAGCGGTCTCTGAGCATGACATATTCCAAAGTGCTCTCCTCAGTCGGATGAATCTTGGAGTGTCCCCCGCCCCGCTAGCGGCTGTCATTTCCTGGAAGGGGCACATTTGATCAAATATCTGTTACACTCCTGCTGAACAGAGCCTGCAACTTACTAATGGTTCTGGCAGAAGAACTTTAATTTTGTGCCAGTGGGAGACTGCAGGTTAATTAAACAGTTTGGTTGCTTCTGTGTTTCACCAAGTAACTGCTCTCATCTGAGGCCTAGAAACTTACAATTTGAGACCCTAATTCTGCCTTGAGCTTCACCAAGCTGAGTGAACATTCCCAAGGGTCTGGGCAAGTTCTGAAACTCAGTTTAAAAAACTCGAGGGCCACATTATGACAGGAGGAAGTTCTTCACAATGAAAGTGGTAAAATATCGGAACAGGTTGCCCAGAAAGGTATTGGAGGCCCCATCCCGAGGGACATTCAAGGACAAACTTGATGGGATCTTGAGCATCCTGATCTAGTTGGAGGTGTCCCTGCTCATTGCAGGCAGGTTGGACAAGATGACCTTGAATGGCCCCTTCCATGTTAATGCATTCTGTGATTCTGTAATGCTGCTGAGATATCCAGAGGGTCCTTTGCCCTCTGGTTGCAAACGGTGTTATTTTATTCTAATTCAACAAAATCCCTTTTAACTAACAAGGAAAAAAGTAAAGGAAGAAGAATTTGGACTAAAATATTAATGATGAAAGGAATCCAGGTGCTGCTCTGAGAAATGCAGATGAAGAGAGGACCGAACTGGAAAAGGGATGCAAAGCAAGTAGAATAGACAGCCCTGGAGAGCAAATCCTGTTCCAGCTTTGGCAGTGTGAAGGTGATAGCAACACCAGGACATGTTGCACTCAGTTTTTGTAGGCTTTTTTTCTTATAATGAGAAGAGAGATGGGAGAGGCTGTGAGACAAAGAGCCCGCATGCTATTTCTTTCTGCAGCTTCCTCGCTCTTGAAGAAAAAATCCAGCACAAACTCTGGGTGTGTGCCTCTGCTTTGTTATGACCACCTCTGGGGATAATGAAGCTTTCCATCAGTGCCTGTCTTCCTGCTGGCACAGTGGCTGCACCTCGTGCAAGCAGTGAGCAGAACAAGAGGTTCTCTCACTCACGTCCACAGGGTGTGGGGCATTAAGGCCTGCCATGGTGACTGCTCATTAATATTATCTCTTTAGGGCAGTGCTGCTCCTGTCTGGCAAGTGACAAAGTTGTGTGTGCTGAATCTGCAGCAAAGAAATGGAGTGGGGCAGGTGGAAGCCTGTAAATAAGGAACTTGGAGCCTGCCTGAGTGATGCAAAAGCTGTTGCCAGCCAAAGCAAGCTGGGCCCACGCACATGGTGTCCCTGCGCTGAGCAGCAGGTAACCGTGGCTTGTCCTGACGTTGTGTGCTGAGACCTGAAGGAGTAGGACACAGAATCACAGGGTCGCTTTGGTTGGAAGAGACCTTTCAGAACATTGGGCCCAACCTTTAACCCAGCACTATCAGGTTACCATGAAACCAGGTCCCTTGGCTTCAAATCTGCATGGCTGTTCAATGCCTCCAGGAATGGGGACTCCATCACATTCACAGGCATCCTGTCCCAGGGATAGACGAGCCTTTTGGCAAAGACATTGTTCCTCATATCCAAACTAAACCTCCCTTGGGGCATCTTGAAAGTATTTTCTCTTGTCCCATCACCTGTTGCTAGAGAGAAGAGACAAACCTTGACCTCATTCCAACCTCCTTTCAGAGAGTTGTAGAGTGCAATAAGGTCTCTGCTCAGCCTCCTTTTCTCCTGGTTGTATGAGCCTAGTTCCCTTAGCTGCTCCTCACAATACCTGCTCTCTAGACCCTTAAACAGCTTTATTGAACACACTTCTGTACCTTCTTGTAGCAATTGCCCTTCTTGTAGCAATGGGCCCAAAACTGAACCCAGAATTAAGGTATCTCCTCAGCAGTGCTGATAGCAGGGGGAAAATCACAGCCGACTGACAATTTGGCCATTTTTTGCTGGAGAAGTTCACACAACACACAAAGGCCCCAAAGCAGACAGCCTCTGACCACTGCAATTTGAACAAGCTCACTGCTCTTTCCAATTCCCATTCACCCACCTTCTCCAAGTGCCAGTGGTCCATGCTACATCAATCCTGCAGACAGTGTCCTTCCTCTCAGCCAGACCAAATCCTAAATCTACCCCTTTTTTCAAAACCAGATGTAAACCTGATCTCTGGAAAACCCCTCAATGAATGTAGGACCTCTGAAAAACACTGTCTGAACAGGTTGTGATTGTCTTCCCAGAGGCCACCTTGCCTTTAGCTAGCTCAAGGCTGAATGAGTATGTGTAACCCCAGATACTTACTGCAGCATTCCTTATGCCTTTGCCTTTCTATTTGGGTTAACATTGCTACTGCTTATTTTTATGTTTTAACATCCACCTTTTGTTAACTGTTAAAAGTCAAGGCTGACTCATTGTATTCGAAGTGCAGAACAGTCCAGGACAGATTTTTCTTTGATGTCTGCCTTGTGGAATCTGTTCCATTGATGGGACAAGAGGAAATGGCCTCAAAGTTTTGACCATGGGAAGTTTATATTGGGTATCAGGAAAAATTTCTTTCCTGAAAGAATGATCAGACATTGGGGAGGTGATGGAGTCACCGTCCCTGGAGGTGTTCAAGAAGCGTTGCACATGGTGCTTCAGGACATGGTTTAGTGATGGTCATGATGGTGGTGGATTGATGGTCGGACTTGATCTTACAGGTATTTTCCAAACTTAACCATTCTGTGATTCTAACATGACTCGTGGGCCATTGTGGTTTGATAGCATTCTGTTGGTCTGTGTTTTTTGTTCCCACTGGTACAGACATGCCATATGTGGCACTGCAGAAGTCAACCTGCTCAGGAGGTCTATCAGACCAATATCATCAAGCAGTCTGAATTTTTAATACAAGCTCGTTAATGAAGCACATGTATCTGCTCTAATTAGAGGCAGTGTTGTTCTGTGTGTCACAGATCATCTTCTGCATAACTGAAATGATTATTGCAGACGTGCAATCAATGAAATGTTCTTCTCAAAATGGCCACACTTGATTCTCCTTGTGAAATGCTCTTCTGGCATAACAGGAATAGATGTACAGTCAAGCCAGCCTCTGGGGACACTGAGTGAGGACACTGCAAAGATCTGCCCTTTGCTAGGAGTGAGTCAGCTAACTAGCAACAGCCCTTCACAAAAGGAGCTGGGAATTGCAGGCAAATATTACATGTAGATGCTGAAATGGGAGAGTTGTGCCTAAGTGTAATAAGATGTCACCTCATTTAGTGGCAGTTGTTGAGCACCATGCTTCAGGGAAGATGAGAGTTAATCAGAGGGAGTCCAGAAGCGGAGAACAAGAGTGCAGGTTTAGAAATCATGACCTACGAGGAAAGCTTGAGCTGACTGTTGGTTAGTTAACTTCCGAGGACAAAAGGCGTAAGGGCCATAGGATAGTCCAATTTTCCTGTATGGCTGCTGCTACTGAGTAGTATTTTCTTCTCTATGCTGGGGCAGAAGGTTAATTGGCTTGGATGGCGGCAATGGAAACTTAGGCTGTTCATAAGGCTCAATTGGGTTTCTCAGAAGATTTCTAATAGTCTGAAATAGGTGTGGGAATAGGTTGTCTGAAAAGGTTATATAACCACTGCCACTGAGTGCTTTTAAGACCAAGAGGAATACAGCAGAGGTGCAGGGGGTCCTCCACAGCACTGTGAGACTATTTTGTACCCCTTCTTCAGTATTTCCATTCATCTTCTTCTGCAGCTAATGCACACCTCTGTGCATACAAAAATCATACATACTTTGACTTTTTCTCCCCATCTTTGACATGGAGCTTTTCTTTGTGCTTTGTAGTCTTCACTCAGAGATCATTCACTTAAATTATATTCCCAGCGGTCTTTTCAAAAAGGGTTTTTATCTGGGCACGCGAGTTGAACCGTCCACCTACTTGTGGGACATGGAAGAACTGTGTTTCAACTTCTGGAGAAGGGCTGTGGTCTTGTCTGTGTTGACCCTATATTGTTGGTTCTACCATGGTGAAATAGTGACATGTGGGTTTAGTGAAGAATCCATCATGCTTAAGCTTCCTTGTTGTTATCTTTCTGAAGAAGTATTTTTGCCTACAAAATCGAGTAAATCTCATCTGACATCCTGTGATGACAGCTGACAATTCACTATCGCCTGGTTACTTATATGCCACTCAGCTGTTTGAAAGACTTTTTTTTTTTTTTTCACTCATTAAATTTTTTTTTGTGTGAGGAAAAAAAAATGAAAAGAAACCAACTTATGAAATATTCAGTTGCAATAACAAATCCTCCGATGACACAAAAATGTTATTAAACAACTTCAATAACCACTTGAAACACAAATGGGATATAGCAGAAACATTCCTTTACAAAAGTCAATTGTAGGTAGGTTTTTGATGACATTTGCCAAATCTCTCTTGTTTCTGAGGCGTGATGTGAGTTAATATTGATTGCCATTTGAAAGTGTAGCTTGTCGGTTTCTTTGTTCCAAGAAGCTGCCAGCGTTGTCATTCTCAGGGTTTATTTTTCCAGTGCTCTCAGATCACTGAGGGTACTGGAGCATGTTAGGGCTGGTAATAATATAAATAGCTGATAGACAAAAGCTATCAAATAACAGCAAAGGAGAGTGAAGTGGAACAGTGAAATCTCTACTTGTGTTTAGGCTGTGAATATATTAAGAGAACAAGTTACAATTTATTTAGGAAAATAAAGAAAAATAGCTACAATGAGAGCCCAAATCTGTCTGTGTTAATTCTTTCTTAGTGTGTCAATGATGAGTAAGGTCTGTCAAGTTTTCATTAGTTCCCATCACTGTTCTCTTCAGGTATGGCAATTTAACTCACTGCCTTTGAATGAAAAGGATTTCTCGTTTTCCCTGGGACTCAGGTGCTTCTACCTGGAAGTGCTCTCAGCATGTGGTTCTGTGAGCAGGGAAGTTATCATGGAATCACAGAATGGTGAGGATTGAAAGGGACCTCTGGACATCATCTAATTCAACCATCCTCCTAAAGCAGGGTCACCCAACACGGACTTGACCAGGATCACAATGAACAGGTGGGTGTGGAATCTCCCCAGAGAAAGAGACTCCACAACCTCTCTGGACAGCCTGCTCCAGGGCTCCAGCACCTTCCTAGCAAAGTTTCTCTTCCTGTTCAGGTGGAACCTCCTGGGTTCCAGTTTGTGCCCATTGCCCCCTCTGCTGTCACTGGGCTCCAGTGAGAAGAGTCTGGTCTCATCCTCTTGATCAGATCCTCTCTCAGGCTCAGCAGCCCCAGGGCTCCCAGCCTTTCCTGCTTGTAGAGATGTTCCAGTCCCATCAGCATCTTTTTAGCCTCCTCTGGACTCTTTCCAGTAGTTCCCCCTCTCTCTTCAACTGGGAGCCCAGAGCTAGACCCACAACTTCAGGTGTGGCCTCAGTGGTGCAGAGGAGAGGAGGAGGAGAATCTCTCTCAACCTGTTGATCACACTCTTTTTAGATCCACCGCATTTACCTTCTTGGCTACAAGGGCAAATTGCTGGTTTATGGTCAACTCGTTGGCTGCTAGGACTCCCATGTCCTTTGATTGGGAGCTGCTTTTCAGCAGATCAGCCCTAACCTGTAGTGGTGCAGGGGGTTGTGCCTCCCCAGGTGCAGGACCCTACACTCTCCAGTTCAAGCTAGTGGCAGACCTTTTCTACTAGACATTTTCTGTTGTCCCATGATTGTATCTCTGATTCATGCACAGCTGAAGCCTTTGTGACTCAAATACTTAAATTTAGTGGCAGAGAGACATAAAGGATGCTTCCAGTACAGCATTTCACCAGCTCTAATCTTGTAATGAGCACCCTGTGAAGGCAAGAGAGCAATCAGAGGCCGCCGTAGAATTTGGTCTAAAATGCAGGACAAAAGATCCCAGATTTTGCTCTACCACTTCTCTGGTAACCCACAGGAAAATAGCTAGGGATAGTGCTAAAAATGTTGCAACCCTTGCATGTTAACCAGCAGATATGCAGGAACTGGAGTCCTTTCTTTTCAGCCCTGAGCTGAAAGCCTTTCCTTCATGGACGAAATATAAGATTCACAGATATAGTCATCTCTGCCTCCTCCTGTCAGATATCTTGATACCCATGACACATTCCTCCAAAGTGCTCCAAATGCCATACATCTCTTGAGCTGCTGCTTTTCCAGGCAAGATTCTTCAGCCAGAAAATTTCTTGGCAGGCAGAACCTCAGGAGGTCATGCAGCATATCACTGAGCAGTCAAGTTACAGCCTCATCCTCTTTCTTCCCCAGCTCTCTTTTGGGTTTATTTTTCCATCCATCAGGACTGTTTGCTCCTTGTAGAGGTAAGAGAGAGGGATGCTGCTCTTGCCCATGCTGTGTGAAGGCTTTATTAGCACTCACACCTTGCACCTTCTGCTGATTACTGTGATAAACCACCCTCAACTCTATGTGGATGCAAACTTTATATCACTTTGCTGCCCTCAGAGGAACATCACCCTAAGTGAAAAATGACACAGCAGGACCTCTGTATGCATGAAGTGATGTCTGTAACAGGCGCAATGTGCTAACTGCTCCTACCCACATGCTCTTCTTTCAGTGGGTAAGAATTGCCATCTCAGCAGATGGTTCTGCAAATCCAAATTGAGCTTGCTTTGCCAGGTGACATGAAACTGTCCCCTTGTCCCCATGAGTTGTCTTGTTAAAGAGTGCTTGGGTTGCAGGAGCTGATCTGCAGCAGCCAGCCAAGGCACCAAGGGGATCAAATGCATGTGAAAATATTGAGGAGCTTTCCTGCTTAAGGGAAATTTTAAACACCCCTGAATCACTTGCTCTGTTTGCTTAATCCCATTTAAATAACAAAATGTCAGACGTGCCAGGCCATCAGCTAGCAAGCGTCCCTGCTGAGATTTTCAGCTTTGTATTTTTCTGCACCTAGGAGCAAGGACTTTTCTTCACAAATATTGACTTTTAGTTTTCAAGGTTACTGATGATGTGCTCAGACACAGGAGTTGTTCAGACTGCCTCAGGAAAAGAGGCTCGTTTGGAAGATGAATGCATTTATCAGGGAAATCATTGAGCTGACTCTGTACCTCCAGTTTTACTTCTATAGCATTAAGTTTGGATAAATTCCTGTTTTCCTGTAATGACATATGCAAAGACCTGTGACACTTTACCTTCCAGTTTCTCAAAGAAGGAGGTCTAATTTTTGAAGTCCACATGGTGTGTTGGCATCAATCAGGCTTCAGTCTTGTTAATCTCCCAAAATGAAAAAAAAAAACCCCAACCAACCAACCCCCTGATTTAATAACCATGAGAAGCCTACAGAGTCAATTAGAGGCAATTCATAGATTCATAAAATGGTTTGGGTTAGAAGGGACCTTGAAGATCACCTAGTTCCAACCCCCGGCCATTGCCAGGGACACCTCCCTCTAGATCTGGATGCTCAAGGTCTCATGCAACCTGGCCTTGAACACCTCCAGGAAGGGGACATTCATGACCTCCCTGGGCAGCCTCTTCCAGTGTCTCACCACCCTCACTGTAAAGAATTTCTTCCTAATCTTCAGTTTCAATCTGCCGTCCTCAACCTTCACTTCATTCTCTTTTGTCCTATCATGACAAACCCTTGAAAAAGCCCCTCCCTAGATTTCTTATAACCCCTTTCAGTTACTGGAAGGCTGCTTTAAGGTCTCCCCTGATTCTTCTCTAGGCTGAGCAGCCCAAACTCTCTCAGCCTGTCATCATAGGGGAGGTTTTTCCAACCCTCTGATCATCTTGGGGGCCTCCTCTGGACCCAGACCAGCAGCAAAATGTCCTTCTTATTCTGGAGACACTAGAAGTGGATGCAGTAGGGTTTGACAGTGCCTAACATTGTATGTCCAGCTGTGACAATTGCAGCATTTATAGAAAAGAGAAGCTTAGCTCCATCCCATCTTTTTGCTGCTGCTGGTCCTCAAGGCTGCAGAAAAGTGGAGAGCAAAGCTGAATTTCTGTATCAGATATAATGACCTAATGGCTTGGCTGTGGCCATGCTGGACTCTTTTACCTGATGTCACAACTTCCTTCAGGACACCTGTTTTATGATTTGATCCTTCAGATCATTTGGACTCCTATGGCACAACTAAAAATAGACACCATGCTCAAGCCATTAGTCTGGCTTTGTATTACCCAGGGAGCAGCAGTCCAGCAGTGCTGTGAAAAATGATGGGTTTGGGTTTCTTTGGTGTTGTTTTTGTTGTGTTATAATTTGGCTTTTTTTTTTCTTTATTTTTAGAGAACTGAACCACGTTTAAGAAGCCAACCAAATCAAAACCAAACAATCCCCCCAGAAAAACTCCTTTGCTTTGAGCACAAAGAGTTTAAAGGCATCCAAAGCAATAAGAAATGGGGAGGGAGGAAATGTAGTGAAATCAAAGGTGTTTCTGTGGTGCTGATAGCTGGAAAACTGGCTCTGGCAGGGCTTAAAATGTGTGTAAACCTTTGTCTGACTATTTCACAATATTGAAAAGAGAGGAAAAAGCAATAAACCTTTTTCTGTTGAATTAAGGCCAGAGTAACTGTTAGACGTAATAACTGCTGTGTGCCGGTTAGTCAGATGTGTTTTTCCCCCAGCTCTCCCAGTCTTGGATGTCCTTTTTTGGGGGCTTTCTTTATAGATGTATTTATTTGCAGTACTCACCACAACAGCCATATCAGTTTTGGACTAGCTGAACTGTTTGCCATTCAGGATGTGGAAGCTTCTCCTCAGTGACTTGACTGCTCCCCTCACCAGCCAGCTGAAATGTTTATGGCCAAAGATAATTAAAATAACAAATGGCAAATAACAGTGGCTAGCAAATAATGAGCATCGAGCCGCTGCCTGCCAGGTGGAGTTGTGTTTGCAGGAGGATGCAGAGATTTGTACAAAGGGCTGTGGCCAAGGAGCTGTGCAAACAGGCTGTGTGCATCAGTGCTTAAAGCTGGGGAATGAGAAGGGGCATGAAGAGTGCTGAAGTGGGAAGTGTGAATGTGAGTCGTGCAAGCACTGTTCTTGGGATGGCTCAGGCTGGCACTCTTCTTTATGGAGGTCAATGCGTGGTTGCTTTCCTTTGGAAATCAGCTGGAGGTTTGCCAATTCAAACACTAATGCAACTAGTTTTTGTAATAACATTTAGTCAATATCAGTCTTAATCTTGCAGGATTGCATTTGTCAGCTGCTTCAATTAGATGCTTTTAATGTCAACATTAATAAATGCTGTTTAGCTGGACAAAATTAAATTCAGGTGGCAAAATTTATTCAGTGGACCCTGCTGGAGTTAGATAATGGTTGGACGTTTCCAACTGTGATTTATATGTAGTATCATTGCAATGTTTTTATACAAGTATAGACATTCATGTGATAGAATGAAGGAATCATAGGATCACCCAGGGCAGGTCACACAGAAACACATCCAGGTGCGTTTTGAAAGTCTCCAGAGAAGAAGACTCCACGACCTCTCCAGGCAGCCTGCTCCAGGGCTCTGTCAACCTCACAGTGAAAAAGTTTTTCCTTATGTTCCTGTGGAATCTCCTCTGCTCCAGCTTGCACCCATTGCCCCTTGTCCTATCATTGGACATCACTGAGCAGAGCCTGGCTCCACCCTCCCGACAGTGCCCTTCACATCTTTATAAATAAAGTGGGACACAAGCTGTGGCAGTGCCGATGGTGTGCCCAGGAGCAAGTCTAAGGCAGAGCTTTTTTGCAGCCCAGCCCTTGGCAAGAACTCTGCCCATCAGCTTTTCACTACTAGAATCAGCCCCTGGCTGTGCAAACCTGCCCTGAACTTCAGAAAGTGCCTCAGCGAGCAGAGCCTGAACTGGGAGGTGACAGCACTGAGCAGAATTAGATCTGGTCTGGGGGAATTAACACTGTCTAGATCGGAGCAGGACACCAGGACCGAAGTGCATTACCGAGTGTGCATAATGTGTGCTCCCTGCCTGACACCAATGCTTTATGCTGGTTTGCTTCCTTCTCTAAACTGCAGAAGTTTTTAAAAGCACAGCAAAGAACCAATGGGAATTTAAATAAATAATCAGGTGCTTAGTGTTGTGTACATATTCATACACTTCTTCAGAGCTGATTTGTCTTTAATCTTTGGGGGTTGAGAGCCTCATTGCTAATCACAACACTGTATCTCCTTATAAGTTCTAGCAAACGAATCTCAACCAGTTGTTCAAATTGAAATTTTTAGCTGCCAGTCAAGACAGGTCAGATGGGAAATGAACAAAAATGAAGATCACTGAGTAAAAAGAACAAATATAATCTCTCCGCTTGCACCCGTGGCTCCACGTCTTCTCTGAGAGGTTAGCTGCATCCAGATGGCAACTATTCATGTGGTTTTCCTACCTTCAAAACTGATTTCAATTCAAAGGAAAGAAATGCTTTTAAAATGCCATCCACTCACTGTAATTGACTGTGCCAGCAGGTTAAAGTATCTCTAAAATGAATATTCCGCTTCAAATTGGGATTTTTGATAAGAGCAGAGACCCTGCTGTATCTGCAGCAGCTCTCCCCACCCTTTCTCTGGAAAAAAAAACAAGCCAAGGAAGAAGCCTACGGCCTTAGCATGGAGAGAAATGTCTATTCATTCCTTGAAATGTTATTTATATAGTGACAGGAGCTACAGGCTCTAGATGCCCAAGACCATCCTCTGCAAGAGGCTTCACAAGCATGAGTGAGCATCTCTCAATGGATTTTAGTTGATGACTCCACCCAGTGCTTGAGAAGAAACAGAAACCCAAAGGTCAAGTGACTGGCGTGAGGATCTGGAGCGGGTTATTGGCAAAATAAGGATGTAAAGGTTCTCTAGTGCCTCCCAGTACTAATTTAAACCAGCAAACACCAGGCTGCAGTCTCTAGGTGCTGTTCATGTATGGCCTTAAGAACAATTCCAGCATTTTAACACACGATAACCTCTGATATTTTGAAGCTTGCCGTTTTATCTTGCAGAAACACCTTTTTCAGCTCTAAGAATTATGCAGCACTTGCCCTTAACATCTGTGTAACTGCTGCAGGTGACACCTGAGATAACTCAGTACTTGATCTGATTAACTTCTAAATGCTCTTGGGAGTCATACAGGGAAGTGAGGTTGCATCGCCCACACGGGCATGTGTCTATAGCAAGGGTTGCCCTTCTCTCTCTATTTGATACCACACTTAACTTTTTGTCCTTAGATTGGAAGTCGAGGGCAAAGGACATGGTGAAATGACAACCTTCTTATGGTTAGTAAGTGTTCTCCAGGTCATGATGGGAGTTTTAACTAGGCACTGGCTTCAGGGAGAACACCTGAAAATTGCCTGCAGAGAGAGAAGAAACTCTGCAGAGATTTTTGTTGTCCAGCAGACCGATGTTTGTAGAGTGGCTGTCGTGTAACTTCAGAAGCATCATTGACCCTTCAATGCTGGGTTGAATATTGGAGTGGTTGACCTTGGAGTTCTCTTTCAACCAGGTATATTCTGTGATTGTCATTGTCCTGTTGCAGAGCTGCCACTGTTCTATGTACTATGTTGTTCAGGAGAAGACACATACAAATGTCAACAGGCACAGAATCATCCCTATTACCCTAAAAGAGAGGCTCCAAGTGGCTTCTTTATATATATATAAAATTTTTTTTTCCACTCTTTATGGGCCATCAAGAACTTATAGCTGCCACAAAAACTTCTGGATAGAGTTATACTGAACTGATTTAGGACTTGACTCTGGCCCTCATGCTTTCCTGCTGGAACTGTGAAAAAAACAGAAAAGGATTTTGGTACTTGAAGTTAGTGGTGGCTTTGCTCTTGGTGTGCTGTTGTAATTTTCTTGTTCAGGTAAATGCCTTTTACACTTGGGTAATTTCTTTGCCTTGTGGATGTCCTTCATAGTTGAGTAAAGCTGAAAATACTGAAAGATGCTTGAACTTAGATTTTTGTACTTGGAATCACTTAAAAATATTTAAAGAATATTTTTATTTAAAGAATATTTTTATTTATGCCTTGCTTTTGGTCACTCAGTCTTATTTGGAGAGGAGCAGCTACATGCCACAACAATAACAGTGAAACGCTCACTACATACCCCTCAGAAAACCAAAGCAGCTTTACTGGGAATGGGCAGACTTGAACAGGGCATGCAGTGTATTGGGTTGTGCTCTCTGTTGGTGTTTCAGTGGAATTTATGGATGAGGTCATTCCAAGAACAGAACCACACCACCAGGACTTTACTTTTATTGTTTATTAAATGGGCTAGCTTTAGCATGTGGATTGGAGTGCTTTCAGTTGGAAGGACCTTTAAAGCTCATCCAGTCCAAGTCCACCACAGTCAGCAGGGCCATCCCCAAGTAGAGCAGGCTGCTCAAACCCCCTTATAACCTGACATGAATGTTTCCAGATATGGGGCAGTCTGGGCCAGGGTCTCACCACTCCCAGTGTAAATTATTTCTTCCTTTCATCTAGACTAAATCTCCTCTCTAGATAAGATTTCTGTGATGAAGTTTCTGTTGTATGATTTTTATTCTCTGGCAATCAGACTTCACACTCCCCAATGTCAGTGGGTCTCCCATGCCCGATTTTAGACCAGGACCTCAGATGCAGGACATGCACATCCCAGTACTTGACATGTCCTGGGATGCAGACCAGACCCTGCATGTAGTGATCCCACTGCGGGCCTGCTCTCCTCCACGAAATTTGATGGCTGTGTACAGATAATCCCACAAAAGGGTTTGTTCTGCTTGGCTAGTGCTCCAAAACTTGGCTGGTTGGCACTAGCAGACAAAGTCCCTGTTAACCACATAGGCTTGGACCAAGCCCTTTTGTCTCCTCCTCCTCAAAAACTAATTAGCTGCTGTTCTTTGGTTCACTATCACCCTGAAGCTTCCCACCCAAAATGTATTAGAAGATGGCAAAATTGCTGATATTGGCCTGAATCATTAGAGCAAGACAGACATAATCCAGAGTTTTTGGTTTGGCTTCCCCCATAAAAATTATCCACACTTCTGTTTCCCTGCACACACCAGAGTCAGCCAATGAGCTTGGGCCCATCAAATGTAGCCAGGGTCTCAGATGTCTGTGTGGTGCTTTCAAGGAGGGTTCACTCCGTGATAGCAATTTACTGCCTTTATCAATTACTTGGAAGAGGTGAGTGGGTTGGTAGATGGGAGAAATACAGGCACATAATGCAAAGAGTAAGGAGAAAAGGACGTCATGTGCTTGAGCTGACTGATAACTGATAAAAATTTAACCTTAATTTTTTAGTTGGCTGAGCAGCTGCAAACAATATGTGTTTGAACACCTGAAAGGCCTTGCCCTTAGTAATAATGAATGTAGGTGACAGACATTTGAGGAAGTAGGGACTTTGTTGGTGTATGTGTAGAGAAAGCTGAGGAACTTCAGTGTCTGGTCCAGATGCCCGGACCTAGTGTTGACATTTTAAGGTGCTACAGCAAACTGGGAGCTGAAAGAAGAGTCACGACATTGATGAAAGCCTTAGGAAAGAGGAACTGTAGTGATATGTAGCATGTAAAAAGTTTTATTGCTTGGAAGTAGAAATGTGGGTAGCAGAGCTAAGAGAGTGATGGCCCCCTGTACTGGAAACCAGTGAGGTCACACCTCAAATAGTGGGTTCAATTTCAAGACCTTTCACTACATGAGAGATGTTAAGGTGCTGGAGCACATCCAGAGAAGGGCAATGGAGCTGGTGAAGGGTCTGGAGAACAGGTCTGGTGAGGAGCAGCTGAGAGACCTGGGGTTGTTTAGGCTGGACAAAAGGAGGCTGAGGGGAGACCTTCTGGCTCTATACAACGCCCTGAAAAGAGGCTGGAGCCAGGTGGGGGTCCATCTCTTCTCCCCGGCAACGAGTGACAAGACGAGAGGAAATGGCCACAAGTTGCACCAGAGGAGGTTTAGGTTGGACACGAGGAACAATTTCTTCCCCTTGAGGGTTGTCAAGACCTGGCCCAGGCTGTCCAAGACAGCAGAGGATTCTCCATCCTTGAAGGGATTTCACAGCGATGTAGATATGATGCTGAGGGACATGGTTTAGTGGTGGACTTGCTGGGTTAATGATTGGATTGGGTGATCATAAAGGTTTCTTACAGCCAAAACAAATGATTCCGTGATTCTCTCTTGAGGTGGCATAGTCTGTAACCTGCAGAGTGCAACATGGGAAAGAGCAATTTTAATGAGACATTTTCTTCCACAGGTGACTGTATCAGGGCCTGATGGAACAAAATTGAAACAAAAAAAAAAAGGTACAACATAGATACTCATGGTTTTGATTTTTAGGACACACACACGCTCTTTTTCCATTTCCCGCCCCCCCACACCCCCCTTTTTTTTTGGTCTATTTTGTTTTGTTCTGAAGAAGACAAGGTTTTTTAACCACTGCAGTGCTCTACTAATGGCAGAAGCTGTGATATCAGAGGAAATATTTATACTAGGGATGGATTTTATTTCTTGGTTCTAGGTGCTAGTGTGTATAGCTGTGGTACTTGATGAAATTAATTAATTCAGGGAAGTTTTATGACTTGTACTCCTTATGACCTTAAAATCAACTTTTTTTTTTTTTTTTTTTAAAAAGGATCTAATGGTGTTGTGAGAGAAGACTTGCAGAGAGGTCAAGGAAAACAGGGTAGAAAAGCAGGCTCTGTTCTCGAAAGAATTGACCCAACTTAGAAACCAACCAAGGCCAAACCCCAAAGAGGTGATCAAATAGTACAAAAGAACCTGACTAATAATTATGTGCTGATTTGCTGTCAGTCTGGATCGAATCATGAGGGGCTGTGAGAGTGATTATGCATGGCTGTCCCAGGTTGGGGACTA
>VWYK01107741.1:1639-17785 GCA_013399775.1 Semnornis frantzii
CCGCACCGCTCCCTATGAGCTTCTGTCGCTGCCTTCCCCGCACCAGTCCCGCACCCGGATCGCTGCGCTTCTGTCGCTGCCTTCTCCGCTCCGCACCGGTCCCTGCGCGCATCGCTGCCGCTGCTGTTTCCTACCTGCACACCCACCCGGCTCTGACTCAGTGCCACAACGCGGCCATCAAGCAGGCTTTCGAGCAACCCTGACTCACAGGCTTCCTGCCGGAGGAGAACTTTGCGACAGTCCTGCCGGCTCTGTCATTCCCCTCCACGCCAGCACAGCTTCCCCTTCCTCCCGCTGCCACAGCCACCGCTCAGAAATAAAGCATGACCTGGGCACAGCCTTGTGCCTGAGCCAGGCAAAGAGCAGCTTGCTGCACGGCAGAGGCAGCTCCCAATCTCACTAGAAGGCTAAAGTCATGGAACCATGGAACCACAGAATTGTTTGGGCTGGAAAAGGCCTCCAAGCTCATCCAGTCCAACCAGCAACCCAGCACCACCATGGCTACTAAACCCTGTCCCCAAGCGCCATGGCCACACCCTTCTGGAACACCTCCAGGCATGGGCACTCCACCACCTCCCTGGGCAGCCTGGGACAGTCCCTGACCACTCTGGAAGCAAAGAAATTTTTCCTCCTCTCCAACCTAACCTTCCCCTGGCACAATTTCAGGCCAGTTCCTCTCCTTCTCTCACCTGAGACTAGGGAGCAGAGCCCAACCCCCAGCTGGCTGCAGCCTCCTCTCAGGGACCTGCAGCGAGCAATGCGCTCTGCCCTCAGCCTCCACTTCTCCAGGCTCAACACCCCCAGCTCTCTGAGCTGCTCCTCCCCAGCCCTCTTCTCCAGACCCTTCCCGAGATTCACTGTCCTTCCCTGGACAATGCTCCAGCCCCTCAGTGTCTTAGTCTTCTTGCTCCATCCTACCTTATCTCAACATCTCTAGTTGTGTAAAACAGGCAGCAACAACTGAAAACCTCTGGAGTGGAATTTGAAGGGCATAGGCCAAGCCCCCAGCAATTTCTTTTGTCTTTGAAATGTTTCTTCCTGGGACCAGAAAAAGTCATCCCGCCCTCCCCTTCCTCTCCAGCTCTTCAGGAGACCCATCTCAGCCCAATTCCATCAGAAGAACAACAAATGGATGCTCTCCCTTGAACAACTCTTTTCTTCTGGGGTGCCTAGTCCCCTGCAAGTGAGGAGGAGATCACCCACCCAGACTTAGCATCATAGAATCAGAGAATTGGTTGGGTTGGAAAACCTCTCCAAGCTCATCCAGTCCAACCAGCAATCCAACACCACCATGGCCACCAAACCCTGTGCCCAAGTGCCATGGCCACACCTTTCTTCAACACCAGGCATGGGCACTCCAGCACCTCCCTGGGCAGCCTGTTCCAATGCCTGGCCACTCTTAGCTTTAGAAGGAGGACAGAAGATGGGCATATAGGTGGAACTGTGGGTGCAAACCACTTGGCTTTAGGTACAACGTGGCCCCAAGAGCCAAAACAATGGCACCAAGAGCTCAGATGTGCTTTTTCAGCCTGTCAGATCCAGCAGGATGGAGTTTCCCAGCCAGCTTGCACGCTCCCATGGGAGTGACATTCAACAAACCTCTACCTACACCCACGAAAGCAAGGTTTGAGGAGGACCAAGAGGCTGAGAGGACAGGGGAAGCAGGGCTGGCTCCATCCACAGACCTAGCCGTGTCTGGGTTACTGGGTGCTGGAAGCGGAAACACACTCAGCAACCTCCAGTGCACAGAAACATTCATGGAGAACCAGGATGATTCTGGTGGAGAAGCTCCTTGCAAGGACAGGTTAAATGGAGAAGAGAGATTCTAGTACTTGGAGGGACTCCAGGAGATCTGGGAACAGACTTTTGATAAGGGCTGGGAGTTCCGGGATGAGGGACAATGGCTTTGAGCTGGGAGAGGGGAGAGTGACCGTGAAGAGAAGGAAGAAATTGTTTGCAGTGAGAGTGGGGAGAGACTGGCACAGGCTGCCCAGGGAAGCTGTGCATCACAGAATCACAGAATGTGATCCACAACCTCCCTGAAGGCCAGGCTGGACGAGGCCCTGAGCAATCTGGGCTGGTGGAATTTGTCCCTGTCCATGGGTTGGAACTGGCTGATCTTGAAGGTCCCTTCCTACCCAAACCACTCCATGGATCTGTGATTTCTTCTTCACGCTGCTCCCCAAGCCCCTTTTTTGATAGATCCCAGCCACGATTATGCAAACAACAGGGGAGAGCAGAGCTAAAAAGCCTCTTTAGGGTTGATATGCAAAGCCCAGGCAGCTCAATCAAGCAACAAAAGCTAAATGTCATTTCCTCCCGTGGCACTGCCACTCTGCTCACAGCACAGCAGCTCTGACGTCTGACAGCTTGTCAGCTGCCTGAGACAGCAGGGATGAGCCCTCACACAGCCTGGGGAGAGCCCGATGCAGAGGACAGGGGAGGACTTGGTCCTGCACCTCACTGTGCACCACCACCACCTCCGAGGGGGCAGCAGGCAGCTGCAAAATGCAAAAGCTGAACAGCACCAGGCAGACAGGAGGCACAATAACACAGCCATGGTGCCAGACCTGCTGGGGAAGAACAGTGACAGCACTCACACCTTCACACAGCCCTCACGCACAGCACACAACTGTGCCTGAGGACATCCACCCACTCATGCACCCATCCACCCATCCATCCACCCATCCATCCATCCTTCCATCCATCCTTCCATCCATCCTTCCATCCATCCATCCATCCATCCATCCATCCATCCATCCTTCCACTCATCCATCCATCTATCCTTCCACCCATCCATCTATCCTTCTGCCCATCCATCCATCTATCCTTCCACCCAACCATCCATCCATCCACCCACCCATCCACCCACCAGTGACAGGATGAGAGGAAGCAGCCCCAAGCTGTGCAAGGGGAGGTTTAGGTTGAACACTGAAAGGGTTGTCAAACTCTGGAACAGGCTGCCCAGGGAAGTGGTCCAATCCTCATCTCTGGAGGGATCGGAAGGACCTGTAGACATGGTGCTGAGGAACATGGTTTAGCATTGGCTTTGGTAGTGCTGGATTAATGGTTGAGCCAACACAAGACCTAAAGATCTTAAAGGTTACTGTGACTCAGCTCCATCCAGCCACACAAGCCCCCAGCACCCTGTGACCTACCAAACTGCAGCAGGGCAGATTTAGGTTAGACATCTGGAGGAAATTCTGTACAAGAAGGGTGAGGAGACAGTGGAACAGGCTGCCCAGAGTGATAGTGGAGGCTCCATCCCTGGAGACATTCAAGGCCAGACTTAGGGGAGCCTTGAGCAGCCTGCTCTAATTGCAGGTGCCCCTGCTGACTGCAGGTGGGTTGGACAAGATGAGCTTGGAGGGTTCCTTCCCACCTTCCAGGGGCTGCTCTGCTGGAAAGCAGCTCTGCGGAGAAAGGTCTTGGAGTGCTGGTGGGCAGCAAGTTCTGCATGGGCCAGCAATGTGCCCTTGTGGGCAAGAGAGCCAAGGGCATCCTGGGGGGCATCAGGGAAAGTGTGGCCAGCAGGACTAGGGAGGTTCTTCTCCCCCTCTACTCTGCCCTGCTGAGACCACACCTGCAATACTGTGTCCAGTTTGGGGCTCCCCAGTTCAGGAGAGACAGGGACCTGCTGGAGAGAGTCCAGCAGAGAGCCAGGAGGATAAGTGGGGGACTTGAACATCTCCCCTGTGGAGAGAGACTGAGAGCCCTGGGGCTGCTTAGTCTGGAGGAGAGAAGGCTGAGAGGAGATCTGATCAATGTGTACAAATACCTGAGGGGTGGGGGGCAAGTGGCTGGGGCCAAGCTCTTTTGGGTGGTGCACAGCAATAAGCCAAGGAGCAACAGCTGCAAACTGGGAGAGAGAAGGTTTCAGCTCCACATGAGGAGAAACTTTTTTAGAGTGAGGGTGGTAGAGGCCTGGTGCAGACTGCACAGAGAGGTTGTGGAGTCTCCTTCTCTGGAGGCTTTCAAAACCTCACCTGGATGCATTCCTGTGGGGACTACCCTGGGGGGTCCTGCTTGGCAGGGGGGTTGGACTGGATGATCTCTGGAGGCCCCTTCCAGCCTCTAAGGTTCTGTGACTCTGACGCATTCCATGGCTCTAGCTGTAGATGTGCTGAGGAAGATGGTTTAGCAGCAGTGGTGGAAGGCTTGGTTAATGGTTGGCCTTGATGATCTTAAAAGCCTAAATAAGGTCTAAAGATCTTATTTATGAAAGTTTTCTATGCCTCTATGATCCTTCCATGCAATCCAGGAGCAACCTGTGACCCACCACACCAAGCTCCCCAACCAGCACCACTCCACCTGAAAGAGGTTGAAGCTTTCATCTCCAACTCCTCAGGCTCCTTCTGATGCTGCTGTGAGGAAGATCTGGGCTCAGCCCTGGCGATGCTGAGCTCCTGCTGCCTGCTTCAGCTTACAGGATTAAGGGTGCTCAGCACTTCTGCAAAGCAGGCCCTGGGCTGAGTCACTGTCACTGGATTCAGGACTCTTATTTCCAGCTCAGCCTGCTGCAGCACCAGAGGACAGCAACCTCCACCCAGCAGCAAGGGACAGCAAAGCTGGAGTTGATTTTGGGCTTTTTTAATAAGCAACAACGATCTTAAGAAGAGCAGCTGAGGGAGCTGGGGGTGTGCAGCCTGCAGAAGAGGAGGCTGAGGGCAGAGCTCACTGCTCTCTACAGCTCCCTGAGAGGAGGCTGCAGCTAGGTAGGGGTTGGGCTCTGCTCCCTAGTGTCAGGTGACAGAAGGAGAGGCAATGGCCTGAAATTGTGCCAGGGGAAGGTTAGGTTGTGGATGAGGAAAAATTTCTTTGCTGATAGAGTGGTCAGGCACTGTCCTAGCCTGCTCAGGGAGATGGTGGAGTCCCCATCCCCAGAGGTGTTCCAGAAATGTTTCATGGCACTTGGGGCCAGGGTTTGGTGGCCATGATGGTGTTGGGTTGCTGGTTGGACTGGATGAGCTTGGAGGCCTTTTCCAACCCAAACAGTTCTGTGGTTCTGTGATCTGCTGCAGAAAAAAATAAAGCAAATGCATAAACCCACAGGCATTTTCCTGCTGGCCCCTCAGCAGGCAAGGAAATTGGGATGCTCAGGGAGGTGGTGGAGTCCCCATCCCTGGAAGTGTTTCAAAGCAACATGATTCTAAGGTGGCAGTGCTGGGAACCTTGCAACTCAAGTGCCACAAACACCTTCTTCACTAATTTCAGGTGGAAGCTTCTCCCTTATGCCAAAATGCTTCCAGCATGTAGATGTCTTTCCTGCTATTGGGAAGCAGAAAGGTTTTATTCAAAACACCCCAAAAACAACGTGGGAAGAACCATGCCTGAGAGATGCTCAGGGGCACTCAGAGAGGCCCCTCTGGGGACAAAGTTCACCACATCTTAAAGCCTCTCAACCAGCTCAAGCTGCAGGACACAGCACTTAGTGGTCCAGGCTATGTGCCATGGGGCACACAGGCGGTGAGCAGGGACTGCTGGGATGCTCTCCTCCATCCTCATCCAAACCATAGCAGGAGATGAGACAACCTCTGCCTGGGGCTGGTTTCTGCAGAGGAGCTTCACAGGAGAAAGAAGCAGCAGCAGGAGAGGTGAAACAGAGAGAGCTGCAAGAGCCTTAGAAGCTGCTTCTGGGCAGAAGACAGCAGCAGCCTGCAGGACACAAACCACAGAATCACAGAATTGTTTGGGCTGGAAAAGGTCTCCAAGAGCATCCAGTCCAACCAGCAACCCAACACACCATGGCCACCCAACCCTGGCCCAAGTGCCATGGCCACACCTTCCTTCAACACCTCAAGAGATGAGGACTCCATCACCTCCCTGGGCAGCCTGTGCCAATCCCTGACCACTCTGGCAGCAAGGAATTTTTTCCTCCTCTCCAACCTAACCCTCCCCTGGCACAACTTGAGGTTGTTTTTTCTTGTCCTGACATTGTTGCATGGGAGCAGAGCCCAAGCCCCACATGGCTGCAGCCTCCTCTCAAGGAGCTGGAGAGCAATGAGCTCTGCCCTCAGCCTCCTCTTCTCCAGGCTCAGCACCCCCAGCTCCCTCAGCTGCTCCTCCCCAGCCCTCTTCTCCAGACCCCTCCCCAGCTTTGTTGCCCTTCTCTGGCCCTGCTCCAGCCCCTCAATGTCTCAGTCTTCCTGCTCCACGCTACCTTCTTTCAACTTCTCAAGTTGTTTAAAACAGGCAGTAACAACTGAAAACCTCTGGAGTGGGACTTGGAAGGAGCAGGCCAAGCCCCTAGCACTGTGGCAAAGTGATGCCAGACACCTCGGTGCCTCTGGTGCACACACAGTCACACTCCAGCCCTGGGGACTCAGTGCTGTAAGCCAGCGGCGAAGGACCTGCCTGTCCTTTGGATCTGTCTCACCCTGTGCACAGCTAGCACAGAATTTGTTCCTTCAGTGCAGTTTTGCAGCCCCCCAAAACTTGCCAGCTCCTCCTCATGCCCATCCCAGCCACGTGCTGGAGCACAGACGGTGCTGCCAGAGCTGCAGGGATATTTTTAAACACTCAAAAGCGACTCAGCACAGCCCTGCCAGGAAAGCATTGCCACCAGCCCTGCCCACTCACCCCCACCTCCAAGCCCAGCAGGCCACACAGCAAGGACTGACCCTGTGGGGACAGGCTGGGAAAATTGTTCAACCTGCATAAGAGAAGGTTCCAGGGAGACGTCAGAGCAGCCTTCCAGTGCTAAAGGGGCCACAGGAATGCTGGGGAGGGACAGGATAAGGGACAATGGCTTTGAGATGGGAGAGGGAAGACTGAGAGTGGAGAGGAGGAAGAAATTGTTTGTGTGAGGGTGGGGAGAGACTGACACAGGTTGCCCAGGGAGGTTGTGCATCACAGAATCACAGAATGTGATCCATGATCCACAACCTCCCTGGAGGTGTTCAAGGCCAGGCTGGATGAGGCCTTGAGCAAGCTGGGCTGGTGAGAGGTGTCCCTGCCCATGGCAGGGGAGTTGGCACTGGCTGATATTGAAGGTCCCTTCCAAACCAACCCATTCTAGGATTCTATTACATGGACCAGGACATCAGTGTGGAAAAGACTCCCAAAGGAGGGGAGGTGACAACTCCCTGCTGCCCAGAGCAGGTCCATGCTCCAGCTTGCCATCAGGAGTGGGACCAGCAGCAGGGACCCCCAGACCACACTTCTGCTCCAGCTGCAAGTGCCAAGTGGAGCAGCATCACCTGCAGCACCATTCCTGCCGCTGGAGAGCAGCTCCAGCTCCACGGGCAAACAGGCCAGGCAGGTCGGGACGGCTCTGCAATGCAATTCCCAGCTAACTGAATTCCTGCCTAATTAACACTGCCCTCCAGCAGCAGCGCAGAGGGACTGCACTGAGGGAAACAGGCCCTGCAACCCGGCTGCAAACTCCCTGCCAGCTCAGCACAACCCAACCACCTCTCCTGCCCAGCTCCTGAGCTCAGGCTTCCCTGGGTATCACAGCAGCTCACCCCTCTGCCTCCCCCCAAGCTCCACTCCTGGACCCTCCCAGGCCATCAGCTCCCAGGCCCCCTGCTCTTTAGGGCTCTTCAGGCGTGCTGCCTCCAAGGCCAGAGGTGTCCCCTGGGAGAAGGATGCGAGATTCAAAGGCAGGCACAAATCTCTCTGTCCCACTCCCCGTGCTGAAGATCTGCTTTTCCATAACCAGGCAGCACATCCAGCTGAGCACATCCAAGTCCTTCTGCAGGGAGCATACAGGGCTCTAGGAACCATGGAGGAGGAGAAGGGTAGCAGCTCTCAAAGAGGGAAGGGGCATCAAGCCCCTGCAGCATGGTGAGCAGGTCTCTCCTGGGCCAAGAGAGGAAGCCACTAAATCCAAAAGCCTCCAAGTTCCTGCCTAGAGGACAAAAAGCCTCCTAAAAACCACCCCTGGAGAGCCCTTGGGACTTCTACTGGTGCCATTTGTTGCTGCTATGGGTCACAGCTCCCATGCCAGGATTGTGTTCCTAGGGGTTTCTGCTGTCACAGAAGCATCACAGAATGGCAGGGGTTGGAAGGGACCTCTGGAGATGAGCCAGCCCAGCCTCCCTGCCAGAGCAGGAGCACCTAGGAGACGTCACATGGGAACACATCCAGGTGGGTTCTGAAGCTCTCCAGAGAAGGAGACTCCACAACCCCCCTAGGCAGCCTGTTCCAGTGCTGTCATCCTCACAGGGAAAAAAAATTCCTCCTCATGTTTCCATGAAACTTCCTGTGCCTCAAGAGTTCACAGAATCACAGCATAGTAGGGGTTGGAAGGGACCTCTGGAGATTATCCAGTCCAACCCCCTGCCAGAGCAGGATCACCCAAAGCAGGTCACACAGGAACACATTCAGGTGGGGCTTGAAGCTCACCAGAGAAGGAGACTCCACCACCTCTCTGGGCAGCCTGTCCCAGGGCTCCAGCACCTTTCCATAAAGAGTTCCTCCTCATGTTTAGCTGGAACTTTCTGACGTTCATGCCTGTGCCCATTGCCCCTCATCATGCCTCTGGGCACTACTGAACAAATCCTGGTCCCATCTTCCTGATACCCCCTCTTGAATTCATGATCAGCACTGATGATCAGCCTCTCTTCACCAGGCTGATCTCCTAAGGATCATTTCAGGCTGAGACCACCTGCAAGAGACATTCCCCAAACCCTTGTACCTCTGTCAGATGGCACTGGATGGCCTTTCAAGAAGGGCTGCCAATGCCCAGGACCTCAGCCCTGGGCTGGGCCAGGCCAACTCACTGCTAGGAAGCCTTGGCTGAAGGCAGCAGCCTGGCCTGGGACCAGCCTGCTCTAAAAGCTGCCGGATACTCCCCTGGCACAGTCATGGCAGGGCACAGCCTTTTGCTCAGCCCAGTGAGAAGACAACAGCCTGCCTTCATTTCCTGGTCCACTTTCAGAAGCTGAAGGAACCCAAAATTAGTTGTCCAAACCTTCCAGTTTAAAAATAGCTCCCTACATAGCTGAGTTCTTCTGCACAACCTGCCTGTTCCTCTCCTCACTCCTCAGTGCCAGCAGCAGATTCTCTCCTCCCTTCCTGCCAACATGCAGGGAGCTGGGCACAGAACCATGGAACTGTAGGGGTCGGAAGGGTCCTCTGTGCAACCCTCCTGCTCAAGCAGAATCGCCCAGGGCAGGTCACACAGGGACACATCCAGACGGGCCTTGAATGTCTCCACACAAGGACACTCCACAACCTCTCTGGGCAGCCTGCTCCAGGCTTCCAGCACCCTCACAACAACTTTCTCCTCCTGCTCAGATGCAACCTCCTGGCTGCCACTTTGTGCCCCTTGGCCTGGCCCTGAGCACCACTGACAAGAGCCTGCCTCCAGCCTCTTGTCCCCCACAGTTCCTTTAGCTCTTGCTGAGCATTGCTCAGCTCCCCTCTGGGGCTGCTCTTCTGCAGGCTCTCAGCCCCAGGGCTCTCAGCCTTTGCTCCTCCCAGAGCTCCTCCAGGCCCCTCAGCAGCTTTGCAGCCTCTATTGACTCTCTTCAGTAGTTCTTTGTCCTTGATCTGAGAAGCCTGGAACTGGACCCCGGACTCCAGATGTGCAAAAGAACCTCCCTTGCCCTGCTGACTACACTCTCGTTAATGCAGCCCAGGAGACCATTTGCCTTCTTGACTATCAGTAAAGGTTTCTGGCTCACAAGGAACTCTGAATCCCCTCTTTGCTGGGGACCTGCCTACCTTGGTTTGCTGTGGTGCCAGGGGACTATGCCAGGAGCAGCCCAGCTGCTCCACCCACATGAAGGTGCAGGCAGGCCTCTGCTGGGGTCTGTTGGCCATCACACTGCTGAAGTCTGGGATGCAGGACCTCCACTGCCTCCCTGCACATGGAAATGTGGGTCTGAGCATCTTGTTCCCTTGTTCAACCCATCCACATGAGCGTGGAGAGATGAAAGTGAACCAGAAGGTTGCTCTACAGGGCTAGAATATCTCCTGCCCAGAGTAAGGGCAGGGCCAGACATGGCGGCAGCTGCCTTGCCTTCGCCTTCAGATCCCAGCCCTGAAGCCTTCAGCTTTCTGGAGGCCAGCAGCCAGTTTAGCTTGGGTCAGGGGGCTTAATGAAGGGGTCTCAGTGGTGGCTTCTCAAGCTACAGGCATTGAAGGGAAAGAATCAGGCAGAGGCTCAAGCAGGCTGGGTGAAAAGCAACACTGATCTCCAAAGCCTCTCCTGCTCCAACCATCACACACTCCTCTTACATAATCAGCCCGCAGCAATCAAAAGACCAGGCTCAGTACCTGCAGCTGCACTCAAGCCCTGCCAGGGCTGGGGGGGTTTGAGGGCATCAGAACACTGTCAGTGTGCTGAGCCAGCCCAGAGGAGCAGCTCTGGAGCAGCTGCATGGCACAGAGGGCAAAACATGGCAAGGAGTAGAGAGACCCCTGCATCTCCAGCTTGGGCATGCTGGATTAGCAGGCAAATAGAGGAACTTCTGCTGGGGGAAGCGGGACACAGAGCCACAGATTGCACTGGGTTGGAAGGCATCCTTCGAGCCCATTTTGTCCAAGCCCCCTGCAGGCAGCAGGGACACCTCCAACTAGAGCAGGCTGCCCAGGGCCACACCAAATCTCATCTTGAATGTCTCCAGGAATGAGACCCCAACCTCCTCTCTAGGCAGCCTGTTCCAGTGTCTCCCCACCCTCCCCGTGCAGAACTTCCTCTGATGTCCAACCTAAATCTGCCCTCCTCCAGTTTGAAACCACTGCCCCTCATCCTATCACAAGCCCTTGTCAAAAGTCTCTCTCCTGGAACCACTTCAGATACAGAAAGGCTGCTCTAAGGTCTCCCTGGAGCCTTCTCTTCTCCAGGTTCAATAGCCTCATCTCTCCCAGCCTGTCCCTACACTACAAGCCCTTCTAAACAGCCCCTCCCCAGGAGCTGATGGAGCTGAGCTTGCCCAGGCCTTGACAGCCATGCGTGATGCATGGTGAGACATGCTCCTGCACAAGGGAAACATTCAACATATCCATGCTCACCACTCCCCTGGAACACATAGCACATGAACACACACCAGCAAGGTCACTACTTCTGTGGCTGATTGCCCCAGAGCCAGGAAGGCAGCGTGACATGTCTCAGGACCCAGGAAACCACCCAACTCAGCCCAAAACACAAGGCTGGGGACTGCAGGACCCTGTGCGTGGGGAATGGATAGAGGGTGGAGCCTTAAGAACATCTCCTCACCTTCTTCGTGCCCAAGATGTGGAGCACACTCTCAACATGCTGCTCCCCTGAACTCCTTCACTCTGCCCTGCTGAGACCTCACCTCCAATCCTGCCTCCAGTGCTGTGATCCTCAGCAGGAGGACTCAGAGCTGCTGGAGTGAGACCAGAGGAGGGCACAAAGATGATCCCAGGGCTGGAGCAGCTCTGCTCTGAGGACAGGCTGAGGGAGTTGGGAATGTGCAGCCTGGAGAGGAGAAGGCTCCAGGGGGACCTCAAAGATGCCTGCCAGTGCCTGAAGGGATCCTGCAGGAAGGCTGCAGAGGACTTTTGCTGAGGGTGTCTGAGCCAGGCCAAGGGGGAATGGTTTGGAGCTGAGGGAGAGCAGGGTTAGAGTGGAGCTGAGGAAGAAGTTCTTCACTGTGAGGGTGCTGAGACTCTGGGACAGGTTGCTCAGGGAGGTAGTGGATCACAGAATCAGATCTCTGATCACGTTCTGTGATTCTGTGATCCACAACCTCCCTGGAGGTGTTCAAGGCCCAGCTGGACAAGGCCTTGGGTAACCGAGCCTAGTTTAGAGGCACTCCCGCCTGCGGCAGGGGCGTTGGAGTAGCTGATCTCTGAGGTCCCTTCCAACCCGAGCTGTTCTATAAGTCTATGACAGGCCAAGCTTGGCAGCACCTGTGGAGCCAGCCTTCCCCAGCCCCAGGTCTGCAGCAGCACAGCAACAACCGGAGGGCAGAAACCAAGGCTTGTGTCCACGATGCCAAAGCAGAGCAGAACAAAGCTCCTGGCTCAGCCAGGGATGTTTGCTGGTTTCCGCAGAAACGGCGCCGTGCTCGGAGCCAGCGGGGAAGAGGCGAGGGGCTCCTGGAGCTGCTGACTGAAGAGAGGAGACAACGACAGCACGGCACAGCTCAGCAGCTCTGGGGGGGCAACGTGGAGAGCAGCAGGAGGGGCCCAAGACCTCCAACTTCGTTTTTAATCTGCAGATACTTTAATAACCTGTGCACAGGACGAGGTGCTCAGCAACCAGGGGCAGCGGTGAGGGATCTCTTGGTGCTGGTTTGTCTGCCCAGACAGACCTGCAGCCCTCCAGAAGCAGGGAGGCACCCCGCGGGCAGGTCAGCGGGGGGTGGGGAATATGAGGGTACGTAAAGGTTCAGGCTGGTAACCTCTGTTCCATCACGGAGGGAGAAAAAAAGGCTCAGAGCAGCATGAAGCACAGCCAGGTCCTACGAGCTGCACGTAGTGCCCAAGGAGAGGCGATCCGCCCAGGGACAGGGCTGCTCCTTTAATTGCAGTAACTATGTTTACACCAAACACAAGGCCGTGGGCACCCCGCAGCTGGGGTTGGCCTTGCTGCCTCTCACCATAACCCTGAGCACCCGATGGTGGCTCCCTGGGGATTTCCAGTCAGCCCAGTGGCACCCCTCCCCATCCCCTTCCCCTTATCAATTCGCACCCAAACGAGCTGACCGTGAACTCTGTCTGCCCACAGGAGTCCCCTAAACGTTTCATCCTGTCCCCAAGGCAAAATCAAGACCCTTCCCCCCGATCCCCCAACCCTCCCCATCTGCTGCGGTGTGCCAGGAGGCTCCACCAGCTCCTCGGTCAACTCTATCCATGAAGCCACTTATCGCTGCTTGTGCAGCCGAGGACCCTCAGAGGCAGGGGGATGGGAGGGCAACGGTGGCACAAAAATCCTGGCTGCCGGCACAGCACAGAGAGCAAGAGGCAGAGGCAAGCAGGGACACGTGCAGGCGCTCAGCCAGCAGACATCCGAGATGTGACACTCACACCAGGGACGTGCCCCGGGCAGGGTGACAGGTAGCAGGGCATGGAGCCTGCCGGCGACGTCCTGCAGCGGTGAGCTGCTCGGCAACCCGGATAAGAGCAAGGCGACGCTTCCAGAGCTCTCTACCGGCTCCCAGCTCCCTTCCCCGCCCCAGGAGAGGTAAAGGGAAAGCAAACCCCCAAGCACTGCGTCTCCCACCCGCAGCCCCGCGGACGCACCGGGAGGAACGGGGACAAGAACAGGCGGCGGCCGCCCCGTACCTGCACTCGGTGACACTACAACAGCAGCTGCCACTGCGCCGGCTCCTCCGCCCCGAGTGCAGCTCCATCCTGGACTTCCTCAGGCTGAAGTACTCGGTCAGCTTGCCGAAGGAAGCCATGGCTCCCGCGGCGGCCCCGAGCCTGCCCGCCGGCGTCCCTGGGCACCGGTCCCACGCCAGGCTGGGGCATGCTACAGCCCCGCGGCGCTGCCCGCCCCGCGCCCTCCCGCAGCCCACGGGAGCCACCAAGGGAGTCAGAGCGAGCGACAGCAACAAGAGTTCGGCCAGGAATGACTTGTTGGACGGTCCGGGGCGTGTTCCAGGGTGATCTCTCTGGTTTTGGGGGTAGGGAGCTCTGTGTCCCCAAGCCAAGCAGCCGTGCAGGGCTGCAGGAGAGCGCCTGGTGTCTGATGTAGTGCGATGCTGCAGGGGGGAACTGAGCAGGAGAGGGGGGAAAATAAATATATAGCAACACCCACTGGGAAGGCTTCCTCGGTCGAGATGGCACTGACAGTGGCTGCTTGGCAGGTGAGGCAGCTGGCCCCCGGGGCGGGTAGCCCAGGGTGGCTGCGGTGGCCCTTGCCCAGGCGAGGAGATGCTGTCTGGATGAGAAGGTGACAAGAAGCCCCAAGAAGTCAGATGCTCAGAGCAATTTCCCAAGGGTCTCTTCTTACGGTGTACAGAGAGCAGCACAAGAGGTGGAGAGGATCCCCACTTGCTCTTCTGGTGAAGGATCTTCTGGTGAAAGAACCCCACCTGCTCTTCTGGTGAAAGATTCCTCACTTGCTCTTCTCGTGGCTACTCAGACTTCCCCAGTTTTCCTGCCTCCCCGTTTTCCAAAGCAGAAGGCACCCCACAGCCTCCAACAGCACCTAACACGATTTTCCAGCCTGTCACCGAACACCTCAGCGCCGGGAGAGGGACAGACGTTTACAGCAAGCAAGTCTGATCCAGTCAGAGTTCACCTGCGGGCTCTGCTCCGCACGCTCCAGCACAAAGCCTGTGTCTGGCAGGCAGCAGATAAAGGGATGCTGCGAACCTGACAGGAAATCCTCCTGCCAAGCCTCCCCTAGTCAGGAGCACTTCTCTCTGCATCCTCAGTGCCTGACGCCAGCTGGGCGGAGGAAAAAACAAGGGTTTCACCAAATCCCCTCACTCTAGCCCCTCGGAGCAAAGCCAGATTGAGTCAGCAGAGCGCGTCCAGGGGGGCAAGGGGGGCTGTGTGCCCCATGGCAACTCACAGCCACGCCGAGAGACCCTTGGAGGAGACAGCAGAGAAAAGCGGCGTTAACTCAGCGGGCGGCCCGGCAGAGCTGGCAGCCCGGCAAAGCTGCCTGCACAGCTTCTCGGTCCCTCCGTGCTGGATGCCATGTTACAAAATAAACAACACACACCCCCCCGCCTTGGCTGCCATCTCCCTGCTCCGAGCATCCACCGCACGCAGCCTGTTTGCGCCGAGGGGCGGCCGCCCGCTGCCGAAATCCTGCTCCCTCTCCTCCCCTGATTTTCTTCCTGCTCCTCCAGGTTCTGATCCTCCAAGCTTCAGCTTCTGGCTCCGAATGAAGCGCCCCAGAGCAGCCCCACAGCCCACGGTCACCCGGGTGGTCACACGCCCACGCCAGCCTCTCGTGCCTCCCGGAGCCACCGTCCCCGTCCCTGCCCGCGCCTCCAGGGGGGAGGATTTGAATCTGTTTGCTGCCTGCCCGCCCGCCCCGGGCACTGCCATTCATTCATCCCAGCGGCACCGCGGGGGAGGGGAGAAGGGGGGGCGGGCATGCAGTGGGAATAAAAGGGGGTCCCGTGGGCCATAGGGACCCTGCCAGCTCCTCCCCTGGGGCAGGTCTGCGGTTCCCCAGAGCCTTCTCCCTCCTTTGACACAGCGGGAGGGGAAAGCGCAGGCTCGCTCCCCGGGCCCGGGGCACACCGAGCTCGGTCTGCCCGCCGCCCCGCACGGCCACCCCCTTCATCTCCCACCTTCTGCCTCCGCTGGGTGCCGGGGAGGGGTCCGGGAGGCTTCCGAACAGCGAATTGTGGGCAGAGGGAGGGCTGAGGCTCTGGCAGGCGCAGCGGGAGCCGGTAACAGTCACCCCTCTTATCTCCCCTGGCTCCCCAGCACCGCTGAAACGCAACCCGGGCAAGGTCAGGGGAGCGGAGCAGAGCGGAGGGGGCTCGGGAGGCGGTGGGGAAGCAGCCAAGGAGGGGAAACGGGGCAGAGTGGGACAGTTCTCGTTTCCCTGCTGTAGGGGAAAGGCACAATGGCAGCTCTAGGGAAGGCAGCTGGGTGACAGCCAGAGATGCCTTCAGAGGAGGCCAGTGGCGGTTCCCTGGCAGAGCTGTGATGTTATCTGCTCCTGAGCTGGGCACAGGCAACAGGAGAGCAGCAGCGGAGAGGAGCAGAGGGTTAATTTGAATCCTGCTCCTCTTCCTCCCACCACCTGCTGGGAGGGCAGAGGAGCAGCAAGGCTGATGCTGCCCCAGGGATCCTCCTCTGGCATTCGCAAAGCACAATGGTTTGGGGACAAAAGGGCCATTTGGAAGACTGTAGGAAAAGCAGCAGGAGGATTGGACGGACCAGACAGACATGCACACTTCAAGGAGCCAGCCAGCCTTGCCCAGCACCCCACCAGCGTGGGGGACACCTCTATGGCCAGAGCCACCCCATCTTTCAGCAATCTCTATCCTGGCAGGGGGTTAGGCAGGAGCCACTGCGGCTCGCAGGAGAGTCAGGACTCCTGCAAGGCTGTGGAGCTTTGTGAGCCCCACAGTGCTGGCACCTGGAAAACAACGGGGAGAAACCTTTGCCTTCACTGGAGGTGTCTAAAAGACATCTGGAAGATGTGGTGCTGAGGGTCACCAGCCTTGGCAGGGTTAGAGAATGGTTGGACTGAATGACTTCAAAGGACTTTTCCAAACAAAACACTCTACAATTCATCAAAACCCA
>VWYK01107741.1:19146-34672 GCA_013399775.1 Semnornis frantzii
GTTCAAAAGGATGAGAAGCTTAAGGGATATCCAGCACCTGAGGGGGCTCTGGGAGAGCTGAGGAGGGACTTTTGAGAAGGGCTCTGAGTGCCAGGATGAGGGACAATGGCTTTGAGCTGGAGAGGGGAGACTGGGAGTGGAGGGGAGGAAGAAACTGTTTGCAGTGAGGGTGAGGAGTCACTGGCACAGGATGCCCAGGGAGGCTGTGGATGCCTATCCCTGGAGGTGTTTAAAAGCCAGCTGGATGTGGTGCTGAGGGTGGTAGTTTAGTGGCAGTGGTTGGGGTTGTGAGCTCTGTGTGAGAGCTGTGTGAGGACTTGATGATCTCAGGGGCCCTCTGCAGCCATGAGCTCAGTGATGAGCAAGGGAGCTTCCCACTTCCATGTCAGAGGGACAGAATCGTCTCATAGAATGGCTCAGGTTGGAAGGGATCTCAGAGCTCATCCACTCCAACCCCTTTGCCATGGGCAAGGACACCTCTCAACTAGACTTGGTTGCCCAGGGCCTCATCCAGCCTCACCTTAAACACCTGCATGATGAAAGCCCAGCCACGTGAAACACTTTAAGTGAAGCAGCAGGTGAATCTGCAGGACATAAACTGGTTTGTAAGAGGCACTGTGGAAGAGACAGCTGAAGTGAGGCTGTGGCCAGAGGAGCACTGCTGCAGTCATCACCAGCCCTCAGCAAATGCCTGCAGCACCTGTGTGCAGCACAGCTTCATGGCTTGGAAGGGACTCCCCAAGTTCATCTTGTCCAAGCCCCCTGCAGGCAGCAGGGACACCTCTAACTAGAGCAGGTTACTCAAGGCCACATCACGCCTGACTTTGAATGCCTCCAAGGATGGAGCCTCAACCACATCCCTGGGCAAGGTGTTCTGGTGTTCCATCACCCTCAGGTATGCCCAGGTGGGCAAGAAGGGCACCTGGATCAGCAATGGTGTGGCCAGCAGGAGCAGGGCAGGGATCTATACAGTATCTCCCTGTCCCCACTGTGCACAACTTCCTCCTGATGTCTAACCTAAACCTCTGCTGCTCTCGTTTCAGCCATTGCTCCTCATCCTGTCACCACAGGTCCTTCTAAACAGTCCCTCCCCAGCCTTCCTGTAGGTCTTCAGACATTGAAATGCTTCTCTAAGGCCTCCAGAGAGCCTTTTCTTCTCCAGGCTGAAAACTGACAGTTTCTCTATCCACTCACACACATCCAAGGGACTCCAGCCCTGTTTTCTCTAGGGATTCACCAAGCTTCCACACCAAGACAGCTCAACCCAAGCCAAACACCTTCTGCCAGACCCTGGGCTCCTCTGAGAAGCTGCAAACCACCCAAGCCAAACACCCTCTGCCAGACCCTGGGCTTCTCTGAGGAGCTGCCAACCACCCAAGCCAAAGACCCTCTGCCAGGCCCTGGGCTCCTCTGAGAAGCTGCAAACCAGCTAAGCCAAACACCCTCTGCCAGACTCTGGCTCCTCTGAGGAGCTGCATCCCAAAGAGCCACTCAGCTGTTAATGGTGAGCACATCTCTCCTTCTCCTCCTCCAGCACCACTTTTAGCAGCACATCCTTGCCCCCAGGACAACTCAGGTGATGCTCACAAGGACCCAACCAGTGTCTGGGGGAAGCTGGTGAGACAGTTAAGTCACAGTGGGAGCAGCCACTCCATTTCCTCAGGAACAGCAATGCTTTGCTTGCTTCAAGGCTCCCTTTCCACGTGGCCTTTCCCAACCTGGCTGCTACCTGTAGAACAGCAACTGCTGCCTTTTCAGGTCCTCCAGCAATGCAGGGGAAGGAGAGCAGCAGGATGTGTAAGTGGAGTCCCAGACAACAGGTTCAAAAGCAAAGCTGTGGCTACAGCAGAAGAATCCAGAAAAGCCAAAGGAAGATTCAAAGCCCAAGCACCTGGTCGGGGGCAGAGTCTGGAGCTGGAGGGACATCTGCCTGCTCATCCTGAGGTGTTCCATAGCCAAAGGGTGCCCAGAGCCATAGCTCAGGGGAAAGTGCCGCAGGGTACCCCAGTGCCCATCTGGTATGCTTGGCTCCTCTGAATTCCTTTCCCTCAGAGAGAAAAACATCTGTGAGATCCCAAAATCTGAGTGAGGGAAGGCTTCCTACTCCCAGAGGGAATGGCTTTCTCCAGCCCTGCTCGGAGCAGTGTGGGATGCTCAGGCTGATGAAATTCGATTCCCTTTTAACCCCCTGCATGGATGCGAATTGCCAAGCGATTTCATCCCACTTCAAAAGCCTCTCCCTGCCTGTGACACCATGCAGAGAAATCAGAGCACAGGCAGGGACAGTGACCTCCTCAAGCAGAGAGGTCCTGCTGCCTGCTCCGTGCCAGCAGCTCCCAAATCTGCCTTGGGCTTGCTGAGGAAAGATAAGGGCAGGAAAAAGCAACCAGCGGCACAAGCACCTGAGGGAAGGCTGTGGGGCTTTTGTGTGCTTGCTAAGAGAGGGAAAAAATAAACATAAAAGAGAGAAAATTGGTCTGTCCCACCTCCAAATTGGTTTGGGGAGTTCTAAAGGACTGAACGAAGTCTAAAAACATCAACTGAGATGTGACAGGAGGAGAGAGCAAATGGAGATACAAAGGCAGAACAAGCAGAGTGCATTTAGAGACAGAGAATAGTTGGGGCTGGAAAAGGCCTCCAAGAGCATCCAGTCCAACACCACCACGGCCACCAAACCCTGTCTCCAAGTGCCATGGCCTCAACTTCCTGGAACACCTCCAGGGTGGATTTCAGGCCAGTTCCTCTGCTTCTCTTACCTGAGACTAGGGAGCAGAGTCCAACCCCCACCTGGCTGCAGCCTCCTCTCAGGGAGCTGCAGAGAGCAGTGAGCTTTGCCCTCAGCCTCCTCTTCTCCAGGCTCAACTCCCCCAGCTTCCTCAGCTGCCACTCCCCAGCCCTGTTCTCTCTTGCTTTGTGTGTAAGAATCAAGTGAGGTTTGAGCAGATGTCCAGCAGTGGTGGGGTCAGAGCTCAGGTGAGCACACATGGGCACAGTCACAGCAGAGGCAGCATCCCACACCCCTGAGACAGCACTGCCAGCTTAGCTGGTAGAATGAGAGGCAATGGCCTGAAATTGTGCCAGGGAGGGTTGGGTTGGAGAGGAGGAAAAATTTCCTTGCTGCCAGAGTGGTCAGGGATTGGCACAGGCTGCCCAGGGAGGTGATGGAGTCCTCATCTCTTGAGGTGTTGAAGGAAGGTGTGGCCATGGCACTTGGGCCAGGGTTGGGTGGCCATGGTGTGTTGGGTTGCTGGTTGGACTGGATGCTCTTGGAGACCTTTTCCAGCCCAAACAATTCTGTGATTCTGTGGTTTGTGTCCTGCAGGCTGCTGCTGTCTCCTTCAGTTTCTGCCCAGAAGCAGCTTCTAAGGCTCTTGCAGCTCTCTCTGTTTCACCTCTCCTGCTGCTGCTTCTTTCTCCTGTGAAGCTCCCCTGCAAAAACCAGCCCCAGGCAGAGGTTGTCTCATCTCCTGCTATGGTTTGGATGGGGATGGAGGAGAGCATCCCAGCAGTCCCTGCTCACCTCCTGTGCCCCATGGCACAGCCTCCCCACAGCAGAGCTCTCCCCTGTTGAGCATCACCACAGGCTGCAGGCTGAGGGCCAGGGCTGTTGAGGTGTCCATGATCCAGCTCTGCTCCCAGCTCCTTCTTGCAGGAGCAGCCTCTGCCTCTCTCCTGGGCATCCCAGCTGGGAACAGGCTTTGATGGCCATGGTGGTGTTGGACTGGATGATCTTGGAAGACTTTTCCAACCCAAACAATTCTCTGCTTCTCTAAACCCCCCAGGTTCTGCCTAAGAGGGACAAACAGGGCAGGTCCCACTCCCATATCCCCAACCAGCCTGGGAACTGATGCAGTTCAGCACTCACCAGTGCTGCTTTTCCCCCCTGAAATCCATCCCTGGCAAAAGCCCAAACAGAATAGAACAGAAACAGGAAAAAAAGCCCTTAAATCAACCAAGAATCTCAGCAAATGGGAAGCAGCAGTATAATTCTTGCTATTAGAGCCCAGGCTCCAGGAAAGAAACCAATAATCAATGTGGAGCCAGGAGTGGTGGTGCTGGGAGAGCCACAGGAGAACAACCAATGTCACCAACAGCTCCTTGTGCCCTGTCCTGATGCCTTTCCTGCACCCAGCTCCCTGCTGGCACAGAAGCACAGAGTGGTAAGGGTTGGAAGGCACCTCTGCAGATCATCCAGTCCAAGCCCCCTGCCCAGACAGGGTCACCCTAGAGAAGGTGACTCAGGAACATGTCCAGGTGGGTTTGAAAAGTCTCCAGAGATGGAGACTCCACCACCTCTCTGGGCAGCCTGCTCCAGGGCTCTGCCACCCTTAAATTAGAGAAGTTCCTCCTCATGTTCTGATGGAACATCTCACGGTCAAGTCTGTGCCCACTGCACTTTGTCCTCTCACTGGGCACCACTGAACAAAGCCTGGTGCTCTCCTCCTGACACCCACTGATCAGCATTGCTCCGATCCCCCCTCAGGCTGCTCTTCTGCAGGCTCAGCAGCCCCAGTTCTCTCAGCCTCTCCTCATCACAGAGCTGCTCCAGGCCCCCACAGCATCTCTGCAGTACCCTCTCCAGCAGTTCCCTGTCCTTCCTGAGCCAGGGAGCCCAGAACTGGACCCAGTATTCCAGATATGTCCTCACCAGGGCAGAGTAGAAAAGGAGAACCTTAGACCAATGGGTGTCTTCATGAGGGTTCCCTCAGCAAGAACACAGCCCTTCCCCCCCAGCACCCCATCTCCTTCCCTCTTCACAAAAGGTGCCAGGACTCACAGTGGTTTGGCTGGAGAGAGCCCAGAAGAGACAGAAAAGGGATGGAAAGGCTGTGCCCAGTGCCAGCCCATGGTGCAAGGCCATGCTGGCTGTGTGGTCCTCACTCCATGTTCTCCTCTCCCACTGCTCCTGACCCCCCCACACCACAGAGGCTGCTGCTGATGCCTCTGCTGCTTCCCTCACCACAGCCACTTCGCTCACACCATCCTACAGCTTCTCTGACAGCTACCACCTGAGCCTGGGGTATGAGCCCCTGCCAGGGGCTTGCCAGGGTGAAGAGGCAGCACAAAGTGGCCAAGGGCTCGGGAAACAGCTGGAGAAAATGCAATTAACTGCCAGGCAAAGGAGGGCACCTTCATGGGTAGGGAAATGAGCCATTAGGGTTCCTGACCTGCCTCTTCAGGTGCTCTGCATGGCCTGCTTGGAGGAGAATGAAAATAGTTGGAAATTGGTGCCAAAGTGCCCAGGAGCCAGCACTGGTCACTGGCAGCCCAGAGCCAGCTGCAGCCAGAGCAGGGAGAGCAGCAGCACAGGGAGGGGATTCTGCCCCTCTGCTCAGACCTCACCTGCAGCACTGCCTCCAGCTCTGGGGCTTTCAGCATAAGAGGGACCTGGAGCTGCTGGAGAGGGTCCAGAGGAAGCCATGAAGGTGATCAGAGGCTGGAGGACCTCTCCTGTGGGGACAGGCTGAGAGAGTTGGGGTTGCTCAGCCTGGAGAAGAGAAGGCTGCCGGGAGACCTCAGAGCAACTTTCCAGTAGTTGAAGGGACTGCAGGAGAGCTGGGGAAGGACTTTTGACAAGGGCTGGGAGTGCCAGGACAAGGGACAATGGCTTTGAGCTGGGAGAGGGGAGACTGAGAGTGGAGATGAGGAAGAAATTGTTTGCAGTGAGAGTGGGGAGAGACTGGCACAGGTTGCCCAGGGAGGTGGCTGAGGCCTCATGCCTGACGACACTCAAGATACCTCCCTGGGCAACCTGCTCTAGCTGGAGGTGTCCCTGCTGCCTGCAGGGGGTAGGACAAGATGCCCTTGGAGACTATCTTCCAAGCCAGTGCAAGCTGTGTCTGTGTGATCCTAGATGGGCACAGCCATCCTCAGCAGCTGGCACCTCTGCTCACCAGGGAAGGACATTTCTTATCCTAACCTTTTTAGTCTCTCCTCTCGCCCAGTAATTATCTCATTGGTGCATCAAACTGAGTCCATTAACATCTCAGCTTCTCTCCCAAACAATGGATTAACCTAATCCTTTTCCTCACCCAGCTGGCCCTGCCTGCTGCAGGCAATGATTGCAAACTTTCCAGCCTGGAGCCAAGATTTTAGCTCTCCATGGCCAAACCCTGCCCAGCTCCAGCAGCAGCAGGCAGCCAGGAACGTTGGATTTACCCAGCAGAAGGCTCCCTCTTTAACTGAAGCCAAAAAAAGAAAACCAACCCAACAACCTTTCCCCCAGGTTGTAGCAATTTAATTAAAACAGAGCAAACCCAAAAGCTCTGAAACTCTGTAGAACGCTTTGTTGGAAAGTGAAAACCTCCAAGCAGCTCCAGAGCCCCAACAGCAGCCAGGGGAAAGGAAACCCTTCCCTTGAGCCCAGGAACACTAAGAGATGGCAAAGTAGATCCTGAGGTATCCTTCAGCTCATCAACAAAACCATCTAAAGCCCCCACAGAGCAGGAACAAAGACCCAGAGGGGCAGCACCATCCAAACAGAAAGCTGCACACTGAGGCTCCTCACCTGAGATGATCTCTTGCCACTGATGTACAGCTCCAAATCATAGAATCACAGAAGCCTGGAATTGTTTGGGTTGGAAAAGGCCTCCAAGAGCATCCAGTCCAACCAGTAAGCAAACACCACCACAGGGTGGTGTCCCTGGGTGCCATGGCTACACCTTTCTTCAACACCTCCAGGGATGAGGACTCCACCACCTCCCTGGGCAGCCTGGGACAGTCCCTGACCACTCTGGAAGCAAAGAAATTTTTCCTTCTCTCCAAACTAACCCTCTCCAGGCACAATTTCAGGCCAGTTCCTCTCCTTCTCTCACCTGAGACTAGGGAGCAGAGCCCAACCCCCACCTGGCTGCAGCCTCCTCTCAGGGAGCTGCAGAGAGCAATGAGCTCTGCCCTCAGCCTCCTCTTCTCCAGGCTCAACACCCCCAGCTCCCTCAGCTGCTCCTCCCCAGCTGTCTTCTCCAGACCCTTCCCCAGCTCTGTTGCCCTTCTCTGGCCCTGCTCCAGCCCCTCAATGTCCTTCTTGGAGTGAGGGACCCAAAAGTGACCCCAAGATTCAGGGTCCAGCCTCAGCAGTTCCAGGTCATCTTTCCCTGCTCAGATCCTCATTGCCTGGTTACACCTTGAAGCTCTGGGCAGCTCTCAGCTCTTTAAGCCCTGGGCCTCAGTGATGCCTGCAGTCCCTGGATGCTGGTGGGGTTAGCTGTGGCCTTGTGGGGCAGCCACATGGGAAGCTCCTAGGAAGTTCTCCATCTTCCAGCAGAAGCTACTGCACTGCAGGAAGCCCTGAGGCACCTCGCTGCTTCCAGACCCCTCTCCCACACGTGCCTGTCACAGTCCTGCTGTCAACTGATGGTCCAAGGCCAACACTGCAACCATGCCCAAGCTTTCTGCCACTGAGGAAGGATGAGGAGGAGGGATGGGGAGACACCGAAGCACCCTCAGCCCACAGCAGCTCCTCCCAGCTTTGTGCCTACCTCCACCCTGTGCTGCTGCCCTCAGGGGACGCTGCCATGATGCTGTCAGAGGGAAAGGGAAGCCTGGGGAGGTGTCTGGGCAGGCTGACAGGGATAGACATCTGTGTCCCACTGTGGGGCTTGCTGTAGCTGTCCCTCACCTGGGAACAGAAACTGTAACCTTTAGAGGAGAAAACTCCAAGCAGCATCAGCAGAAACCTGCCCTGCAGCCCCAGCATGAGTCACCTGAGCTGGTCTGAGCCCAAACCCAGCCCAGTCCACCCACACTGGCAAGGAGTGAGCTGACTCATCCCATGGCCATGACACCACTGGACCTGACACAAGGTGGTCCAGGCCAGGGGCATGGATATCTGAACCCTTCTCCAGCACCCACCAGATGATGAGCAACAGCTATTTGAGAAGGGCTCCAAGACCTGAAGGGGCTTCAGGACATGGAACTGATGGAGAGGGGCCAGAGGAGGCCATGAAGATGACTGGAGGGTGGGAGAACCTCCCCTGTGGGGACAGGCTGGGAGACAGTTGTGGCTGCTCAGCCTGCAGAAGAGAAGGCTCCAGGGAGACCTCAGAGCAGCCTTCCAGTGCCTGAAGGGGCTCCAGGAGAGCTGGGGAGGGACTCTGGACAAGGGCTGGGAGTGCCAGGATGAGGGACAATGGCTTTGAGCTGGCAGAGGGGAGACTGAGAGTGGAGAGAAGGAAGAAATTGTTTGCAGTGAGAGTGGGGAGAGACTGGCACAGGTTACCCAAGGAGGTTGTGGATCACAGAATCACAGAATGGGATCATCACATTCTGTGATTCACAACCTCCTTGGAGGTGCTGAAGGCCAGGCTGGATGAGGCCTTGAGCGAGGGGAGGTCTCCCTGCCGACGGCAGGGGGTTGGCACTGACTGATCTTGAAGGTCCCTTCCAACCCAACCTATTCCAGGATTCTCAGACCTGCAGCTCCATTCTTAAGAGACCTTCTCCCAGCCTCTCAAGTCTGAAGGTCACAGATTGCTTTGGGCTGGAAGGAGCTTTTCAGTGTCATCTAGTCCAACCCCCCCCTGCAGAAAGCAGTCACAGTTGCTCCCAGAGCAGCCTGCCCAGTTCCAGATGTCCCAGTTCAAGATGTGCAACGTGCCCCAACCACTCTCAGCCCCCTCCTCCGGGTGAGCTGCACCCCGGGGGCTGAACGCTGCCAGCTTTGATGATGTCTCTTTGTCGTTTGGCTGCTGCTCGCAGAGGAACAGAAGGGGACATTATCCCCTATTAAGGGACACCCCAGGCACTAGCTGCAAGGCTTTGATTTCCTCTTTCACAGGTCACTGTCTCTGGAAACGTGGATCAAAGACAACTGCCAGCACTGCCAACAGCTGCACTGGTTGTTGGGCATGACAAATGAAGGTGGCTCTCCTCCCACATCACTCCTGCCTCACAGGAAGGCTGCCAGGGCAGCGGGCAGGGAAAAGGAAGAAGAGAAGGTCAGAGCAAGAAGGGCACATGGCAGGATGAGGCAGAAAAGGCAACTCAGCAAAAGCAGGACGGGGCAGTACAAGCTGGAGCAGGACAGCCCTTGCCCCAACACAGCCCCTGCCCTGGCACAGCTGGGCACAGCCCCTACCCCAGCACAGCTAGGCACAGCCTCTGCCCCGGCACTGCCCTCGCCCCAGCATAGCTGGGCACAGCTCCTGCTCCAGCACTGCCCCCACCCTGGCACAGCTGGGCACAGCCCCTGCCCCAGCCCTGCCACCACCCTGGCACAGCTAGGCACAGCTGTTGCCCCAAGACAGCCAGGCACAGCACCTGCCACAGCCAAACCCCTGCCCTGGCACAACTGGGCACAGCCTCTACTCTGGCACAGCCCCTGCCCCAGCACTGCCCCTGCCCCAGCAAAGCCCCCTGCCACAGCACAGCTGGGCACAGCCTCTGCCCTGGCACTGTCCCTGCCTTAGCACTGCCCCTGCCCCAGCCCTGCCCCTGCCCTGGCACAGCTGGGCACAGTTCCTGCTCCAGCACTGCCCCCACCCTGGCACAGCTGGGTACGGCCCCTGTCCCAGCACTGCCCTAGCATGGCTGGAGCCTGCCCAGGGCGCAGCACAGTCAGCAGCAGGCTCAGCCATGCAGCAGCTGCCTGTCAGGCCTTCTTCTGATAAAATCCATCCAAACCCAGAACCAGCAGCCCTGAAACGCTGCAGGAAAGAGGGCAAGAAGAGACTTGGGAGAGTGGGAAGTGAAAGCAATTGAAGGTAGAGCAGCTGCTGGCACAGGGCTGGCAGTAGCAGCACTGCCACACTGCACCTCCATCTCTGCACAGCTTCACAGCACACGGGGCACAGCTGCTGTGCCCCTGGGCCTCCTGGCACACAAGGGAAGTGGCATCACAGCGAAGGACAGGGATGAAGAAGAGGAGCAGCACAGCCCTTGGTGAAGGACAGGGAAACAGGAGCAGCATAGCCCCCTGCAAAGGATGGGGAGGAAGCAGAGGAGCAGCACAGCCGCTTGCAAATGCCAGGGGGAAGCAGAGGAGCAATGCGGCCCTTTGCCACCCCTGCAGAGGCTCTGCCTGCCCAGCCGCAGCTCCGCCGGGGCCCTTGCCCCGGGGTACCGTCAGGGCTGCGTAGGAGCCGAGCGGCGAAGGCTGGGAGCCGCAGCCTGCTCCCTCGGCATCTGGCTGGCTCAGAGCTCTCCTGCAATGTGTCCCTCCGGCAGGAATTACAGCGGCTGTTAAGGGAGCTGCTCCTCTCCTCTCTGCTCAGAGCCAGCGAGCGCCGCGGCAGCCTTGTGCGGAGCGAAGAGGCAAAGGGGGAAGCTGCGGAGCCTCCGGTGAGCTCTTTCTGGGCAGAGGAACCAATGGGCAGCGCAGCAGCTTCATGAGCAGGGAGGCAAATGTGCTGGCACAGCCGTGCCCTGCCCGCCGACAGCCATTCCCTGCCTGCCTGCGAGGGAAGCAGCAAAACAAAGCCGTGGCAGCAGCGCTCGCCGCTGCCCGCTGCCAGCCGGGGGCAGCAGGACACCCCTGTGATGCCTCCTCACTGGGTCTTGCTGCCCACATCGGTGCCAGGGAGTAAGAAGCCCGGCGCGAGGGGTCACTGAAGCCTAGAATTTGGTTTCCTGATGGAGTGAGAACAAGGAAAGGATCAGAGCAGAACACAGAAAGGCTCCCTGATGCCACCCACAGCAGAGGTGCCCAGGCCAGGGCTGTGGCAGAGGCTCCGTGGGGAAGGACCAGCAACCCAGGAGGCATCCAGCCTGCCTGCAGAGCTGGGAGCAGACAGGGCCCACTCTTCCATCCTTGCTGAAAAATTAATCCTCCAGAAATCCTTAGTCTTTAAATAAGCCACCTCAGCAGAGAGTGAGGAATTTCTAGGTCAGAGCCACAGAGGGGAGAAAAAGAAAAAAGGGGAGGGAAGGGGGCAAAGGTGGGGGAGCATTAGAGCTCTGAGGTTTGTGTCCTGACATTAGCAGCCTGCTCCACCTTGCCCAGCCAGGGACAGCATTCCAGAGGCAGAGTTTGGATGAGACTCACTCCCACCTCCTCCTGAGGAGGGCCGAGCCCACAGCTGCCTTCTGCCATGGCCAAAGGGCAAGGTTTTGTGCCAGGCCTCTCTCTCCACCTCACACAGTTCTGTTTCCAGAGCAGAAAGCACTCATGACAGCTGTGTTGGTTCCACCCTTCCCACTCCAATGACTCCAATACCTTCACTGCCATCTCCCATCCAGGGGCTTTTTCCTCTTCCCACTGCTGTAACCCAGGGGTGAAGCCTGCAGGACTGGCACCAGCACCACGGCTCTGATGCTCACAGGGGTGCTGGGCAGCTGCAGCAGCGCAAGGCACAGCAAGGTGGCAGGGGGGGTTGGGGGGCATGGCAAGCACACCCTGCCTGTGCCCCTGAGCGAGGTGGGGGCACACACAGACAATCCCAGCACTGAGAAGCTGCTCACCCCAGCCCATCTGCAGCTCCACGGGGCTGTGGCAGACAAAGCCATTGCTGGGGATGGTGAAGCCTGCCAAGGCAGGGAGACAAACCAAGCTTTGTGCCTGCAGGGGCAGGGGCAGCTTCGGGGAGAAGCCTCCACAGCTCAGTGCCTGCAGCCTCTGCCTTTGCCTGCTCCTCCCTGGCAGGTTTCTGAGCCCCGTGCAGATGACAGCAGCAGTCCCCAGAGCTGTCTTTCTCCTTCCTGCCCCAGACGAGCTGGGGGTCCTACCACAGCTCCTCTCTCACCCCAGGACATCCAGCAGGCAGCACTGCTGCACAAACACAGCCTGGGAGCAGCAGCACAACTCGGCCAAGAGGGGCTTGACCCATCCCAGCTTCAAGCCAGTCCTTGCCCAAGCTCTCCTTTTGCCCCCAGAGCAGCAGAGAGCTGGGGACTCGAAACTCCTCCCTCTCTAGGGGTCAGCCAAGCAGGGGCTGCACTTCTGCACTCAGGCCTGGCCCACCCTGTCCCTTCCCAGCGCTTCAACTTCGCATCCCTGCCAGCGATGATTTCCAGATGCAGAAACACAAAGCTCCAAGGCCTGGAGGTTTGGTCCCATTTCCTCCCCAGCCCTGGGTCAAGAGCTGCTCCCCTGCCTGCAGCCAGCCAGAAGCCACCCATCCTGGCTTATGCCCACGGGTGCCCTGTGGGCACCTCCAGGCCATGAGACCCCCCTCGGGTGACCTCAGCACAGATCTGACAGGTGGGAAGCACTGAACAGTGGTCACCAACAGCTGCTGCATGGCCAGGACAGCCCAGCCCAGCCCACGCATCCCAGGGGAACCTCCCTGAAAAGGCAAATGCTGCCTGCAGCTTGATGGGATAAACAAGACCAGAGAGAAAGGGAATCAGGAAGAGCTTTTCCTTCCCAAAGCACTTGTGCTGGAAAGCTGACACAAGAGCTGAGAGAAAACACCCATAGCTGAGCACTGCTGCAGTGTGAGATGGCACCTACCAGGCCTGGCATTCATCTTAGCATAGAAGGCGTTAGGGTGGAAGGGACCTTCAAGATCAGCCAGTGCCAACTCCCCTGCCATGGGCAGGGACACCTCCCACCAGCCCAGCTTGCTCAAGGCCTCATCCAGACTGGCCTTGAACACCTCCAGGGAGGATGTGGATCACAAAATCACAGAATGTGATCACATTCTGTGATTCTGTAATCAACAACCTCCCTGGGCAATCTGTGCCAGTCTCTCCCCACCCTCACTGCAAACAATTTCTTCCTCCTCTCCACTCTCAGTCTCCCCTCTCCCAGCTCAAAGCCATTGACCCTCAGCCTGGCACTCGCAGCCCTTCTCCAAAGTCCCTCCCCAGCTCTCCTGTAGCTCCTTCAGCTACTGGAGGGCTGCTCTAAGCTCTCCCTGGAGCCTTCTCTTCTGCAGGCTGAGCAGCCCCAACTCTCTCAGCCTGTCCCCACAGCAGAGGTTCTCCAGCCCTCTGATATATCCATGGCCTCCTCTGGACCCTTTCCAGCAGTTCTATGTCCTTCTTGTGGTGGGGGTCCCAGAGCTGGAGGCAGTGCTGCAGGTGAGGTCTCAGCAGAGCAGAGGAGCAGAATCCCCTCCCTGTGCTGCTGCTCTCCCTGCTCTGGCTGCAGCCTGCACACAGCTGGCTCTGGGCTGCCAGTGACCAGTGCTGGCTCCTGGGCACTTTGGCACCCTCAAGGCCTTCCCCTTAAGGCTGCTCTCAGCCATTCTCCATCCAGCCTGGATATGTGCTTGGCCTTCTTTTAGTCACAGCTATTCCACACTGCACTTCCCCAGCTCTGCACTACTCCAGTTTGACACTTCCCAGCACTGCCCACAGCTGGCACCATCACACACCAGTGCTATAGCACCAGGAGGTGTCTGTCAGGCTGTATTTTAGGCTACCTTAGGTACTTAGGTACTACACTATTTTAGGTAGTGATAGGACTGGGGGGGTAACAGAACAAAGCTACAAATGGGCAGATTCAGACTGGATGTTAGGAAGTCCTTCACCATGAGGGGGGTGAGACCCTGGAACAGGTTGCCCAGGGAGGGGGTGGAAGCCTCATCCCTGGAGGTGTTTAAGGCCAGGCTGGATGAGGCTCTGGACAGCCTGACCTAGTGTGAGGTGTCCTTGCCCATGGCAGGGGGGGTGGAACTGGATGATCCTTGGGGTCCCCTCCAACTCTGACTGAGTCTATGATTCTATGAGGATAGTGAACCATGAGGAAAGGCTGTGGCAGCTCCTCCTGCTCACCCATGTGGTGAGGCAAAGCCTCTCCCTGCAGGCAGAGCTTTGCTGAATGGTATGAGGTGGTTTGGTGGCCATAGTGGTGTTGGGTTGCTGGTTGGACTCAGTGGTCTCAGAGGCCTTTGGCACCCCAAACAATGCTGTGATTCTATGACAGACTGCTCCCAGCAGCAGCACATCTCTGCCAACTTTTAAGTGAGTGAGAGACAGAAAGTGGCACAGCCCTGACTCACCCTCTGACAAGGTCCATCCCCTCGCCTCAGGCTCTCCAGCAGCTCCTCCCAGGCTCCCAGCAGTGATGCAGACCTCCACACTCCACCATCCTTAGCCACCCTGTGCTGCTGGAAGGGAAGCGAGATGGAGACCCAACCTGTTAGTGACACAGACAGAGCCCAGACAGCCCCTGAGCTCTGATGGACAGAGTGTGGCCAAGAAGGCCACCAGCAGCCTGGTTTGGTGTGGCCAGTAGGACCAGTGCAGGGTTTGACACTGGCGAGGCCACACCTTGAACACTGGGCTCAGTTCTGGAGGCCATCACTCCAAGGAGGACATCGAGGGGCTGGAGTGGGTCCAGAGAAGGGCTGAGAGAGTGGTGAGGCATTACAAGAGACTGCTCAGGGAGCTGGTGGAGTCACCATGCCTGGAGGTGTTCAAAGAATGAGCAGATGAGGCACTTAGGGACATGGCCTCATGGTCATGGAGGTGTTGGATAGAAGGTTGGACTCAGAGGTTTTTCCCAGCCTTTATGATTCCAGGAGCACCACATGCCCAGCAGGGTTGTCCTTCCCACTCAAAGAGGGCAAATCCCTGTTCTCCACACCCTCCCCCACCTCTGTTGCCTTTCTCTGGAACTACTCCAGACTCTCAATGTCTTTCTTGGAGTCAGGGGACAAAAACTCACCCCAGGATTCGAGGTGTGGCCTCGCCAGTGCCCAGTACAGCTGCAAGGTCACTCCCTGGTCCTGTTGGTCAAACTGTTGCCAATCCAAGTCAGGCTGTTGGTGGCCTTCTGGGCCATCTGGGCACACAGGTGAGCATCTGCTTGCAACCTCGTGCCACAGGTGGGGACACCTCCCACCAGCCCAGCTTGCTCAAGGCCTCATCCAGCCTGGCCTCAAACACCTCCAGGGAGGTTGTGGATCACAGAGTCACAGAATGTGATCTCTGATCTCTGATCACATTCCGTGATTCTGTGATCCACAACCTCCCTGGGCAACCTGTGCCAGTCTCTTCCCACCCTCACTGCAAAGTTTCTTCCTCCTCTCCACTCTCAGTCTCCCCTCTCCGGGCCCAAAGCCTTTGTCCCTCAGCCTGGCACTCCCAGCTCTTATCAAAAGTTCTAACCCAGCTCTCCTGCAGCCTCTTCAGCTACTAGAAGGCTTCTCTGAGGCCTCCCTGGAACCTTCTTTTCTCCAGGCTGAACAGCCTACAGGACAATGGGCACAAAGTGGCACGTAGGAGGTTGCAGCTGAGCAGGAGGAGAAAGTTGTTTGCTGTGAGGGTGCTGGAGGCCTGGAGCAGGCTGCCCAGAGAGGTTGTGGGGTGTCCTTGTGTGGAGAGCTTCCAAGGCCAGCTGGGCACTGTGCTGCTGGGCAAGCTGCTGTGGGTGCCTTGCTCTGGCAGGGGCATGGACTGGATGATTTCCAGAGGTACCTTCCAACCCTTAGCACTCTGTGATTCCCTGACCTCTGAGTTTCTACCAGTGCTCAATACACTCAGGGAGCTGCTCTGCCTTGCTGCTGCTCCAGCTGTGCCTGCTGAAACAGCTGCCCCAAAACTCTCTGCCCTCAGAAAATCTCTTGTGAAATCCAGGAGTGCTGGCAGGTGGCAGCCTGCAAACCTCACCTTCAGCCAAGATTTGATTTTTTTTTTTTTT
>VWYK01107743.1:0-10246 GCA_013399775.1 Semnornis frantzii
ACTTTACAGGGCTTCGTTAGGAATGAAGGTGTGCTCTTATGTGTGAGGTGGCATGTGAGAACTAACAGTAAGTCAGCTGGTAGGAGTAAAAGGAAATGGAGATGTTACTGGATATTTGCAAGTGAGTGGCTTTCTTGTTTTGTGTCAAAGAACACATCTGAAAACGACTAAATGTCTTGTTCTTCACCAGAAGTCTCCCGTTTGCTACTTAATATGTTGAGCTAACGTGGAAAGGTACCAGCTTTTGTTGTGTGAGGAGTGTGGCTTAGCATACCTCTGCCCCAACAACACTTCTGAGGTTTCGTCCTTTTGATACAAAGTCTGTAGAAGGGCATGTTCTCCACAACAGCTTATCAGACATTGAGCAAAAGCTGTGTTAGGGACTCTGACGGGCAAAAATATACTCAAATAGGCTAGAACTTCAAATCCAGAAAAGAAAGCTGAACTGCAAAATTCTGTTCTTTTTCGTCTCTTTCACTGAATGTCAAAGAAAAAAAAAAATCCCTTAGGCTTATGGTGGCAGTCTGAACAAAGTGGTAGCTTCTCCCATTTCTCCCACCAAGCTCAACATCTCACTTGACCTGTTAATTTCTCTTCCAAAAGTATGCTGTGTTTCACTTGCATGAAATCATCAGTAAACATGGACGGAAACTTGCCAGGGTATTAAGCAAGGGGGCTTGTTTGCTGACCATTATGTATTCTCAGTCATAGGAGTCAGAGCCTGATACTCTCACAATTGTTCTTGGAGATACCTCTTTAGGGATGAAGCCCTAGGCAGCTACTCGGCTAGAACAGGCCTCAAGTTGTAAACAACAACTCTTAATCACAGCTGCAATGACAAGGAAATAACCTGGGACTCCACAAAAGCTTCCCGAGCTCCTCTGCTTCCTGCAGACCTCGCTAGTGCACAGAGGAAGGCAGGGATTTGTGGCTTATTAAGGAAAAGAGACAAAGCCCTGGGCATTCATGCAGCAGAGATGATAATGAGGTGCCAGTGGTGGTGAGGGACTGGACCAAAGGTTAGAGAAGCAGGAAATAGAAACTGATTGTTAGTTACTAACAGTGATTTCTGCTGTGCACTGCGGGCAACGCTGCCCTCTTACCGCCTCCTGAGACTGCGATTTACTCATGATTGTAAGCAGAGTTTGTAAAAGCACATCCAGGAGGCTCTCCACCATCATCTCAACCTCCTCCACGACATCTCCCTCCTACAGTAAGTGGTGAGCAGACAGACAATTAGGAATTGGAGAGATGAGAACGGGCAAAGACAATTCAAATTAATTTTGATAGTGAGCTCTGCAGCAGATGTTCAAAGTGCAGTTACATTCCTCGCTGGTAGCAGATACTGTTGTGAGGCCAGTGTGCATGTCCGTTACCTCCTCGGTCTGATGGAAACGTTCAGGGTCACACCCATAAAGGTAAATCTATAATCAAAGGTCTGCATACACTCTAGAACACAATGGGATCAAATTATGTTCAGGATCCTTTATTCCATGGCAGTATTATTTCAGCTTATTACTGTGATGCCTTTCATTTCATTCCTTTCAAGCTAACCCATATGCTGCAATTGGAAATGCACATTGCTATGAATTATATTTAGCACCATGAGTTTCCTCCTTTAGAGTCAGGTGGGGAGACTTCACCGCCCTCTGTTTGTGAGCATTGCTCTAAATGAGCAGGTTACCATTTGAGATCAGAGTACTATGATCATCAAAGCTGGCTGTTTAAACTCAGCAGCAGTTTGCAGAACTAAGTGTGATTTCACTGATTGGATAATTTCAGAGTATTCTCGTAACGTGAATCACAAAGTGCTAGTTACTGTCTCTTGCAGAACTACAAGTCCTAGATCTGTGCAGAGCTTTTAAACTCCGCTGACACCTAACTTCTGGGCTTGGGTGAAGAAAATTAAACAGTGTCAAACCTGGTAAATGTAGTTTTTTTTTTTTCCCCTCCTAACAGCAAGAACACTATGTAATCAGAATGCTCTGAGTCACACACACAAAAGCAGTCCCTCATTTCAGATGTTCTCCTGCTGACAGAAAGTTAGTAGAATTTAATTTTTAAAAGGATTTTAATAAACCTGTATCAATCTGTAAAATACCCTCGGTCTTAATTTTATAGAATCAGCGAGGCAATTGAAAAAATAAACAATAAAAATCTAGCAGCAGATTACCAAAGAGCTGGTCTTGATTATGGAGAAGATGCTACTGAGGATCCCAGAGCAGATAAGTAGCTCCTTCTGCTGTCGTAGGTGAAGGTGAATGTGGTGGAGAACTACAGGTAGCAGGATGCGCCGGGACTCTAAAGCAGGAAAATCAGATCACAGTTTTTCCAAAAGGAAAGGAAATTTCAGCCATCTGCATCAACAGCCTTTTGGTATCCAAACTAACCTACTGATACACAGCACCTCTGATTAGCTGCTGCAGCTTCTACTGTACAGATTGTAGGACACTGCATTACTAAGGATTGCATCTAATGCATCAAGAGTGCATCAGCAGTCCCTGATGCAGCGTACATGCTGTTCGCAACAGTGACTCAGCTTGGAAATAACAGAGATGTGACCTGCTACTTTCTAGTGGTGATTCCTTTTGTAAAATCCCTTCCTCGCTTCGTGTTGCTTTCCAGCTATATTGTCATAGCTAATACAACTCCTCAAATGTATCCCTCATGGACACTGGCTAAATCTTCTCCTTCAGCTGGCTTACAAACTTTAATCTTATTAAAGAAAGAAGAGCAGGTAGCAGCTGCAGAAACCAGTAGCCAAAACAGGAGGAAAAAGTGGCAAGATGTCAGCAGATGGACCAGTAGGAGAGACAGGAGGAAAACAAGTCATCACCATATGGGAGGTAAGAAAAGAGAATGTATCTTCTTTTAATTGCAAGGCCTGAAGAGCTGGGAGGATGGACAGGTGACTTGGGAAACCTCCCCATTAACCTTCATTTCTCCTTCACAATGATGCTTGACAACTAATGATGCTTTTAGCTGCTGCACAGCACCATAACATCTCACTACAGCATCGAAAACCAGAAAGACTAATGTTTTTATTGAACATTATCATTAGCTAAAACTGACTGACTAGACTAATGGACTGACTGACACCTCTGGACTAATTACTCATTCTCTACACTCCCACTTTTTGAGCTGAATTTCAAATTAAAAAAAAAAAAAAAAAAAGTTTGTAAACATGATTCTCTCTTGTCATTCTCCCCTTGCAGTGAGTAATCTGAGTGTGTTGAGATCCTCCCTACAGGGAAGGTAAGTCCAGTGGTGCCTTTTATCCTCTACTATTACCTTCTTTCATTCAGACCTTTATATATGATATAAACCCATAATCTTCAGCCCTTCTTCATTCAGTTCTTCAAAGAATTACTCATATGTTGAGCCAAAGAAATGTGAAGATGAAACATAGTTTAAAAGAATGTGGTGGGGTTTTCACATGAATTTATCTCCCTGTTGCTCTTTCTCTGACAAACAGCTTGCTGGAAAGGAGGTTCACTTCTAGCCGTTACAACCACAGAAGAGCGATATGAAGTACCAACTCAGATTTGGCACTTCTAATAACTGATTTGTTCATACACATATTTTTATCAATGTTTAGGTACCAGTTTATCTACAGGGGATGTCTAAGCATTTTCTACCATAGAGAACCTTAGAAAGTACCTGCAGTGAACATACCTAACTGTGATGCTTGCCAAGATAAATCATTACCACTATTATTGTCATCCAGCAATGAATTATTTGCAAGGAAGTGACTGCAAATTAACGTTGAGGTGTTCCTACCCTTAGCAGCACAACCTTCAGCCATCTTACCTGAGAAAGAGAAGAGGCGGCTGTCGACAGTGCGTGCAATGGACTGCAGCTTAACAACATCCATGGACTGCCCGATGTGCACTGTGCTGGGCATGCTGCCCAGAGTGCCCCTCACAAACTCTGCCACTTCCTGCACAGTGAACATCTGCAGCAGCTCATCAAAGATAGCAGGGAAGGAGTTCAGCAGAGCAGCCTGAAACAAGGAAAGGAAGAAACTGAAAATTCTCAATTCTGCAATTGCAGCTAAATACAGTGAAACAAAAACAGCAGTGAAACTGAATTAAGGGTCTGCAAAAAGCTACTTAACAGTGCATTGTGGCTGGTGCTACATTTGACAAGACCTAAAGTTCATAGTGAACAAACTATAGTTTGCAGTATATAAAAATCAGCACTAAGTCTTGACCACATACACACTGCAGAGCTTCAAAAGGCTGTATTTTAGGACAATGAAAGAGGAAAAAACCCAAACATCTGAGGTACTGGAGAAAACAGTCTGGTTTTGTTGATTTCCTTTTCTTCTGTAAATATGGAACTTGCTTCTGATTAGAGTTCCATACCAATTTTTTGTACTGAGCAGCTAGGTAAGACAGTTAAAACTCCTCAGAAAACATTTTGGAGAACATGCTGACAGACCCTTAACCACAGGGGTTATATCATGTGACATCAGGATATTTCTGCAGCAGGGGTGGGTGTGATTTCACGTGAAAGAGGCATCACATCATGCAAGTGAGTGTGCTTGTGGTTCTGGCAGTAACGGATAGCTGGAGCTATCCCTGAAGGTGTTCTTAAGGTGCAGAAATACTATCACTACAATAAAAAATAATCCAACCCTTAATCTCTTAATTTGCACTTTTCCATTTGTTTTTTCCTAGAAGTAGAGAGTTCTGTGCATAGCCCTCAAGCTCCACAGACCTGGTGTCATACCTAACAAGTGCTGCACTCCTCTGATTTTTTTCAGTTCTTTTCCCCCTACATGCTATCTGAATTCCATCACCTGTTTCCTCACTATAACTACCTGAATTCCTAGATGGTTGCTTTCTTGAACTGCTACATAGCCTGGTTCTGACTCAGCTGCCTTACTGCCATCCACCCTAGTCCATCTGACTCCACCCCACCACTTCCCTCCATCACTGTCTCCACTTCTTGGGCCTGAAGCTCTCTGCAGAAACCCCACTGACTTGCTGCAGAAGTTTAGGTTTACCACACTTCATTGCAGATCTCTGTTCGCTTTGCCCTTCCAGTTTCACCACCTCTCAGAATTTTCTCCTTTTCCTCATGGATTTTTGTGTTGTTTTCTCATTGCACAAACATCTCTCTGTACCTCTCCCATGCTGGCCCTAGCACTTTGCACATCTTTCTTAATCCCATGTAATATAAAGCTTCCCTCTTTGCCAACCCTTTCCTCAAAGAATCTTTTCCTTCAAACACCACTAGTGATTTAACAGTCTTTGACCTAAGTTATTTTTACAGCTAACACTGTGGAGCTCATTAAATTATTCTGAATATGAATTTACCTCTTTCTTCTTCGCGCTCGTTATCTCTCTCAACATCTTGTCTTGTTACAATCAATTCAGATTACACAAAACCCCACATAGCCTCCTGGATGTTGTCACCTATTTGTGGCTACATACATACAATGTACTAATAAAATAAACAAATATGAATCATTTAAATAGCTCATGGTACTCTTGGATGGCTATAACAGCCACAAATCCATTCATCATCTTAATCTTTGGGATAATACAAGTGAAATTACAATACAGGCCCAACAAATCTTTACAAGATTTCTCCTAAATTTATTTCTAGCTATTGCTATAAAGCAGAAGGATTTCTGTGGTGATTCAGGATCTCCAGAAGCACTCTAAGGATAGACAAAGGATCTCTTCAGGAAGATTTGGAGCTGTCTTGAGAAGCAGCTACGTAATTTCATCAGTTCCTTGAAGGGCTCTTTTTTGTACAACACCCTAAAATATGCTGGAACATTACTCATGTCAGACTAATTGCCTGGAAGGAAGCACGTAATCAGTTTTAATCTCGTTGTTGGAAAGAACTATATTGAGACCTCTCTAATATCCTGGATAAGAGGGCAAGTGAGAAGAAAATGGTGTTTGCTAGGGCCTCAAGCATTTCTGTAGATATTTAACAGTTGCCCAGATTTCCAGAACTAGTACATAATCAACTTGGCTCTCCCAAATGATTTGATGTGTAATATTGTGTCCACCCTCGGTACTATCTCTCTGGCGTGTGGACGCCGTAAGCTGTTCCATCAATAGTGCAATATTGCACTTTTCCTAATTTTGAAGTACCAGCCACTTAAACATTAAATTCCAGTTTATATGCAGGAAAAGAGGGTTTGGGGTAGGGAAAAAGGATTTACTGGGAACATCCACGATGAAACACTTGTGCAGTGCTGAGGATCATTACTTACAGAATTAAATGACGGCCTTGAAGTACCACCACATTTTTGTGGGGCACATGTCCCAGCTCCGCTCGCCTGCCCTCCAGGCTGAGAGGCCTATGGGGCAATTGGGATCAAGGGGCAACACAGTGGCAAGGGGGAAACAAAAAAGTAAACTTTTCAAAGATTAAACAAGGACAGGCTTTACAAATTACAAAAGTCCAAAGAAAGAAATACCATAGTGAGAGAAAGGAGAAAAAAAAAATCCCAAACCAAACACCAGAAACAAAGAGAAAAGGGAAAATAACTCCATCCTCAAATCTGCTCCCTCTATATTTGTGAGCAACTGAAAAACAAACAAAGCACCTAAACAGCCTGCATTCAGAAGATGATGTTTCCACTCACTGTCATATGCCTGCAAAATTCTGTGCACTGACTTCTCATGTTCCTGGCTCATCTTATTATACCCACTAATGGGTGATTAAATAAAAGATTAGAGCAGCTGTTCTGAAAATCTCTCAGAGCAGCTTCTTAAGAAAGAGATCACATTGCTGGCAGCTTCCCTAACCAGTGCAGTCACTGTTTTGTTGTAACGATCGCAGCTACTGCTTCTTTGGCAAACTACAGGTGTTCAAAACATCTGTAAACAGTAAATTAGTGATTACAAATCAGCTACATAGTATCAGGAAGTTCTAGAGGGTCCCTTTTGACATTATCTGAGCTGAGGCACGAACACAACACATTTGACATTACTATTTAAGACTTCTAAACACAGAAGTGCACAAGTTAGTACAGTAATCTTTAAAACATGAAACAAAGCAAAACAGCATCCTCACTCACTTTGAGTGGTATGTTAGGCTCACATGAAGCGTTCGTGAAGCCATCTGGGCCATATTCAAACCAACATATTAATGTGAGTGTGGGTATCACGGTATGCCGTGGTGAGGCCGCATGTGATTCTGACCATCATTTCTGAGGATGCTGGAATTCTTTTTATCTGACTGTGAGTGCATCAATTGAACTTCTCTACCGTGATGCTGCTATGACCCTAAGCTACTTGAGCTACTATAAATAAGGATTTAAAATTTCTTGAGGGCAGCCAAGACATGTGAGACAACCCCAAGACTTGAAAATAGTTTACTTTTGTGCAGAACACGTACTGCACCCTCACATGACAAGTCACTTTCCTCTTGAGTGTCCACAGTTAGCTGACCTGTACCTGAGAAGCAGTACAAAGCTGCTGTCTAATAACATCAGTTGGCTATGCAATTTTTCAGCATCATCAGCTATGTTAGAGGGGAAGCCTCCTCTAACCTCCAGTTAATCATCATGTGCCCACAAAGACTACCTTTGCAGAAAAGAGCTGCCTTTTGGTTTGCCAGTTAAAATGCAGAAAATAGCAAACCTGTGTGAAGATGAGAGTCTCAGAGCTCCTGCTGTCCAAGCTGAGCACAAATCTGATGGACTGGAAAAGCTCCTGGATGCTGGAGCGGAACTGTTCTTCCTCCATTCCACAAGTAGCTCTGGAGTAAAGGATCCGAGATTGGACAATGAACTTGAAAAGATATTCCAAGGCCTTAAGGAGCAGGAGAGGAAGGAGATTAAGACAGAAAAAGAAAGAAAGAAAAAGGAGCTTTAAAGAGAATCAGGGAAGATTCTAGGTGCATAATAATTAAATTCTTCAGCTTTAGAAAGGAGAAAGAAACCCAGGTTTTTGCAAGTTATATAATTCAGTTAATAGCAGCTATGCCTAGGCAAGTTCCCATGCTTGGCCAGCAGTCTTTGTCACTGTTACATCCCACCAACAAAGGCAGTATGCACTTAAGTCACAGACAAATATGAGTTACATAATTTGAGGAATAACTTGATGAAGGATCAGAGATTTGTAGTTTTCTCATTATTTGGCACAATGCCTCCAAGTGCCTGAAGAGGCTATTCTGCTGTTTTCATTCAATTTTTATTTTAATTATTTAACTAATATCGATTAAGGGAAGTGGACTGCCAGTGGAACAGAAGAAAAGTTACCTAGAAAAGGGAGATTCTGCTTTTCAATATGACAGAACAGCAAGGTGCACCTTTATTTCTGGCAGCTACATGTACAAACAGAAATCAATGCAGATGCAGAAACTGAAGATGACAAGAGTGTCATGTGAAGCCCTCTGGCAGCCCATAGCAATAGCAAGCAGCAGTGCTGGAATGTCTTTTTGTTTCCAGTTGTGGTAATTTAAAGTGTCTTTCTTTTATCATCACATGCGAAACTTAGAGAGCACCCAGCAGAGGGAGAATAACCTGCACAGAAGATGTCACTGAACACTGTTACACAATGTGTGATAGACGCTGCAGTGCTGACGGACTGGCAAGTTGCATCTTTTTGTAGCAGAATGGTAATTTGCTCTACAACGTGTCTAGCTTAAGTCTGAATTTGCAACCTAACCATCTCTAACTACAATTTTGTAAATGTCATTATTCGGAACTCCATTTTTTTGGCAGCAGTGTGATAAAGAGTAATACATTATTGTCTGCAGCCTTTAACAAGCTTACCAATCCATCACAGCCACTCCCAGAGCAATGCAATGTTCCATACTTCAACAAAGCCTTTTTGATCATTCAGTGTGCAAAACTGTCAACGCTGGAACGTACAACATATCAGCGACGTTTAGACTTCACTCCTTCCTTTAGTGCTTAACATGGTACATCATTAAAGTGTGATGCACAGTTTGATGATATCCTCAAAATACAGCACAGGAAACAAACAGGCTGGAGCTTCAGTAGTCACGGTCTCTACTAAAACATTCCACTGTATACACTGGGAAATATTCTTGCCTTGCTTCACTGATTGGAAAATGGAAGTTAATTCAAATACAATTTTTTTTTCCCTCATCAGATGTTTCTGCATCCAGTAAGATGCCCCTCACAGAACCACCACGGTATCTGCACAAATGTGCAATCTTATGTTGTAAGCTTTAGACTGGTACAGTACCTTGTTTATACACCTGTACTAAAACATCTCCCCTAGTGAAGCTTCCTTACTCCAAAGCACGCAATCAGGAAATAACACTTTGTATTTCTGGACAGTTTCCAGACAAAGGTCAATTGGTTGACAAGAGTCAGCTCTTTAAGGGTGGCATTTCTGCTGCTAACACGACATACGGCAAGTCAAGTGCTCATAGAAGCTGTTTTATAGGTTTGCTATAGACAATCATAACTCTAACCTGAAAGCCCATAACTTTAATGTGAAGATTATGTTTTGCAATGAATCAGAGCATTTATGTAGGAAATTCAGTGTGAGGCCTTCAGAGACACTCCACAGCCTCAGCACAGACAACTCAAACTGTTGCCTAGAATGACCCTGCAAAGGCAGTTAACTGAAGGGTTCGGTGTGACTGAGATGGTAAAAACACAAATCAGGTCTTGTTAGCACAAATCAGCACTTGGACCAACTGACTCACACTAGCCACAAAATCACAGATTTGATGCACATATGTCCCCAAAGACACAGCAGTGCAGTGAAATGAAAGTCAAGCTTTCTATTATATTTGAAGTAATGTAAGAGAATCAGTCTAAAATTAGAACAAGCTTCTTAAATACAGAGTCTGAGCACACACCACTCGCCTGTGACCAGCAACGTAGAGACTTTACCACATGAAAAACTTCAATGGACAAACAGCATCATAACCTTATTGCTTCTGAACAAAACAGTCCTTGTGTTCTACTATTGGTGCTCCAGGAGAGACGAGGACTAAGAAATGTGCATATAGATAACAACTCCCACTCAGTAATGAGCAACTTTCCTTTCTGCTCTGAGTGACTGTTCATGTGCATGTTCACTCTGTGAATACAAGATCAGCACATCTCAACTTGCGGATTACCTGGTGGTTGGTTTCAAGAAGAATTAAAACCAGAAGACCACTATGACAAAAGCAGCATCAGTTAGAAGCTTCTATGATAACGCAGGTTAAAAAGTGGATAAATATCTGCAGCTCTAATGGATAAAGATACTCTTCAAACACAGCAGTGTCACTTGAGCCTTTAGGGATT
>VWYK01107746.1:8475-19260 GCA_013399775.1 Semnornis frantzii
AAAGAAAGATTAAAGAGATGAGAGAGAGCAAGGACACAGATAGAGCTGATTGCACCTCCTACAAGTAAGAGTACATGGATACTGAGAATCTGAGGCTCAGTGTGAGGGTACTGTTGAGAAAGAATGTTGACTCTTCTGTGCTGCGGATATAATGTGAGTACAGTGGTGTAAAAAATGAAATACATGAAGTTAAATATAATCTCTTCCTGAACTCCTTCCTTGACTCCATGTAGGTATCTCTGAGCTTAAAATATTTTAGGAGAGTTTGGTACTTATGCAGAAGCCAAACTGATAACAGGGGAGAATGGATGCTTCAGGTATCTATGTGGGCAGGGGGGATGGGGGAGTATGCTAACAATTTCTTTACACAGTCACCAGTCACAAGTAGAGCTCCTCTGGGCTCAGTTTTGGGGACAGCCTTATTTAATATCTTTATCAATGATCTGGATGAGAGGACCAGAGCTGGTGAAGGGCCTGCAGAACAGACCATATGAGGAATGACTGAGGAGACTGGGATTGTTTAGTCTGGAGAAGAAGCTGAGTGGATGCCCTGCTGCTATCTACAGCTCCCTAAAAGGGGGGTGGGATGAGGTGGGTGCTGGCCTCTCNTCGCTAATATCAAGTGATAGAACAAGAGGAACTGGTCTCAAGTTGAACCAGGAGAGGTTCATAGATTGGGTGTTAGGCAAGATTTCTTTGCTGGAAGAGTGGCCAGGGGTTAAAATAGGTTACCTAGGGAGATGATGGAGTCACTGTCCATGCAGATGTTGGTAAAACATGTAGATGTGGCACTTCAGGACGTGGTGCCATGGCATAGTGGTGTTAGGTCAATGTTTGGACTCTGCGATCTCAGAGATCTCTTCCACCTGAAACAATTCTGCAATTCTAACACTCCCCCATGTGCTTGGCATTCAAGTGAAAGCTAAATACTGTTTGTGCCTCTGTGCCAGCAGCCTATCATGGTCTAAAAGGTTTCAAAGTAGCATGAACGGAGCTAGCCAGAAGCTGCTTTTCTGACCTGTACTGCTGTAACTGAGTCATGATTCTTTTGCAGACTAAATGTTTTCTTTTGCAGCTGAGGAATGTTGGAATTTTGCTCTTTGATTCCTGAATGCTATTGATTGAGAGCTGCAGTCCCCAGCTTGCCTACAGGCCGAGGCTGTTTGCTGGTGTTTTGAAACTAGTACAGTACTCTGAATCAATTGTTGTTAGGAGAGCAAAACTGTGGTGAGTTTTAATATGAAAGAGAAACCAAGACTTTGGATTCTTGCATGTGGTGGATAAAAAGTTTGCTCAGTATCCTTGCTCAAGAGTACCAAGGGGACTCTTCAAACATCTCTTATTTAGCACAGCAGGTGTCATTGTTACTGAACACAAACCCAGTCTAAGCAGAGGCAGCACAAGAATCACAGATTGTGCTTTACTCCAGGAAGTTTAAAAAGATGCGTTGGATGTTGTCAATTTTATTGCATCTCTCTACATCTGATTGTTGTACAAATAAGTAGGTTTTAGGACAGGATTAATATGGAAAGTTAGGAATTTTGTTTTCAAATGCTGTAACAATAAGGAGTTTAAACTGAAGAATGAATCAACAAGAACTCTGAGGTATGGGTTAACAGGCCAAGGATGAAACAGGCTCCTGGATCATGTCTGGTTCAGCCTTCTACCCAGAACAGAGCTAATGTGAAATGGGTTGCTCGGGTGCATGTCCAGTCAAGTTAGTTTTGACACACTGAAGGAGGGAGAACTATGAAAATATGCTTTCCTGTTTAAGATGTTACAAAAGTCTGGACAGCTCCACAATCTTCACTAATCTCTTGTAAGAAGCAACTGCCCATTATCAATATTCTGGCACTAACAATGTATTGCAGAATCACAGATGCATCACCTTGGCTCAAGAGGTTAACGTGTCTCAAAGGGCAGGCAATGTTTCCATGTCTTAACCTTGCTTGCCTACTTGAAGCCGTATGTACTAACATAGCAGAAACTTCTGGTAATGTCTAGTAACCTGGAATTTCTAGGTGTTAGCTGTGTGGACCGCTGGGAAAACTTGCCTTGCAGTAACTTCTCTGCAAATTTTACCTTTGACTGTTCTAGGGTGGGAGGTGAGAAGAATACTAAGTGTTGCATTTACACAGACCTACTCAAGCCCACAAAGAATTCCTCATCTCGTGATATTATCATTTTATAAATACTAGATTTACCTCTTCTGCAAATTTAGATTATGACAACAAAACTATTTTCATAGTGAGTGCAGAGAAAATCCAATCAAGGTGCAAATACAGAGTCAGCACCACTCACGGGAGCTGGCAAAGCAAATCTGAGGGTTTTGGATCCAGTAAGTGCACTGAGGCATAATTAAGAAATTATTGGGGGGGGGGGANNNGTGGGGGGGGCATGTGTTTTGTTTTGGTTTTTGGATTTTTAAGCATAGCCTCTGATCAAAGAATTCTTGTGATAGAACAGAGCCAGCAGTTCTTCATCCTCTCTGTCAATGCTTTGATCTACAATAAGTAAATGCAAAAAAGAATCTGAGGCACATCACAAGTACACCTGCTTGATATCTTGAACTACAGGCCTGTGTTGCAGAGATCTGTCAGCTCCTATTCTGGCACCCTCTCTGACACTTCTCTGATGCTGCTTTGAAATAACATGCTGGTGGACACCACAACTGCCTCCACCACCAAGAGCAGAGTCAGACGCCAACAGCGCGGCAAGCATCCCTATGGCAGTGCTTTGATTTCACTCACCCCTGGTACTGATCATTCCAGCTAGCTCTGAACTGCTCTCCTTTTCCCCTCCTTTCACGGAGACAAATATATATATGATCACCTATATTTAGAATGCAGTTTGTGTCTGTGTGTCCTACCTTGAGGTTGTGTGGATATTCTAAGTAACTAATGAGTCCTGACTTGAGGCTATGAGGATATTCTACTTTCTAGGTAAATGTTTGAGAACTGGACTGGCTCAGAAAAGTTAGCACTATACATACCCATCTAGTCACTGAATTTTTAATTAGCTTTTTGTGTGTGTGTATGTAACGTGGAGGCAGAATTTCCTTAGGTCTGAGTTCTACACGGCCTCAAAACCTAAGACAGACATTCTCATATCTTTATGAACCCAAGTAGAACTTAAACAGATAAATGGTTGGCTATTCAGACCATGGTCTCTAGATAAATCACTGATGTGTGATTCATTTAAATTTCCTTTCCAGTCAGTATAGAGAGGAGGACAATTTAGCAATCTTACATTATTCATATAATCTAACTTAGACATTTAAACTCCCTGAAAAGCTAAAATGTGCAATAGAATTTCTAAGAAATGTTAATATGCAGGATCCAAGAGCACTATGCTGCTGTGATTTCAAAGTCACTGTAGTTTCTCTATTGTAATTGGTACTTTCCAAAAGAGAAAATGTCATTGACACTGACTTCTAGTTAACTAGAGAATAAAAATAAACTACAGGGCCAGTCTCTTTCCACCCCCACCCTCAAGGAAATTTTGCCTAAGAGAGCTCCTTCTTTAGTATTTGCATTTAAGACAGCAAAAAGTAACTACAAAGTCTCTGAATGAATCTTCCCTTCCTGTACTTGTGTTACAATTTCTTTCTGGGTGTGAAAACAGTTCAGCTGTGGTTAAGTAGGGCTGTGATCTGTGTCATTGAAGTTTTGGCTTCCATTACCTGTCATCATGTCACGCTTCCAGAGGCTGTTAGTTTTATTTGCTTTGGGGCAGAGAAATCATAGACCTTTACTTTCCTCAAGGGCCTGCTTGCTGGTACATTTTCAAATGTTTTTCAGTCTGGTTTCTTGTGATTTTTGAAATGGATAGAGGACGTCAAGTTCTCCTAAAGAAAAAAAAACAAAACATGATTTTTTTTTCCACCCTAATAGTATTCCTCTGCTTCACCTTGCAAATTGGGAAATACTTAATGCACAGACATGACAGGCTGCAAATTCCTCCAAACTAGAGGAAAATAATGATATTCAAGAAAGCACTCTTTGATAATTGTATGTTCAGATTCAAGCCACAGACTGATTCTGATATTTTTGGTCATTAGTGGAGCAGATTAAAAACAAAACAAAAACATGTCTCTGGGAAAGGTAATGAAATATTCTGTTTGATCTGAACAAGTTCCCATTTAACACCTCCACTTTGTGTTATTGATTTCTGTACATCACTGCCTGGATAATAATGTTAGAGAATAAAGCAACCCTAACAATAGTATCAAAACAGTATTTGATGTTTCCAGGGATGTTCAAAAGACCCCTCCCCTCCTGTCCTCCAGAAGATCATGTCATTGAAAAGAAACATTGCAGTCTCGTTGGGTCTGTGCTCTGGATTTTCCAGCATGTTCACTATTCCACATTCAAAATGAGGAAAAGGGGCTTGGTTATATTGTTTTGTGTTTCACTGTACCGCTGGTTAGCCAAATTCCCAATCTAACTACCCTCATCTCTCTTTAGCAGCATGGGATCTTGTTTACTCCAAGGAAAACACACAATTAAAGCAAGCCCCAAGTTGTCAGTTTTACTGCTGTCTTTTGAACCAGTGTCTCCCTGGTGGCTTTCTGTCTCAGAACTGAAAATCAAATTGCTGAGATGCCTACCTTTTTTATTTTATTTTTGTATTAATCACATGTGTGTAATCTGTTTTTATTAAGTCAGCCTTTCAATATTTTAACAGAACACAAATAGACACTGTCTGTACTGGGGACTCTCTCCTGTCTAAGCCAGGCTTTATTCCCGCAGTGACTTCTGGGCTACATTCTGTTCCTCAGTTTTTGTGTCTTAGATGTTCCCCTTGCCATCACAAAAAGTATCACTTTGTCTTCTGTGTCTCCTTCCTAATGCATCTCCAGATTTTTCTTCTGGAAGATGTTGCTGTGCAGACACTACAGATGTCGAAGCTGTTAGAGAGAGGTGCACTCTCAGGCATCCCTGTGCTGGAGGTGTTTCTGTCAGGGTGCATGTTGAGTGCAAATTTCCTGACAGTCCTGCAGTTCTAAGACATCAAAGCTGACTTCATCATCAGTGGAAGCCTGATGGTGCTGTGGTGTTGCAAATGAATTTCAATTTCTTCCTCGTTGTTTTCTTCCTTGCTTGAGGTTACCCAAAGATCACAGGGTTTACTGGAAGCTCTCCTCAGACAGCTGTGAATGTTTCACATACTGACAAGTTGTGTCAAGTGAAGATAGGCTGGGTGAGGAATGGGTCGAGTGCAGTCTTCAGGAGAAGGTGTTGGGGGCGTCACTTGATGAAAAATTCAGCGTGAGCCAGCAATGATCACTTGCTGCCCTGAAGGCAGCCATGTGTTGGGCTACATCAAAATCAGTGTGACCTGCAGGATGAGGGAGGTCCACTCTGTTCTTGTGGGACCCTACTTGGAGCACTGTGTCCAGTTCTGGTGTCCCCAGCATAAGAGAGACATCAAAATGGTGGACTAGGTCCAGAGGAGGGTGACAGAAAGCTTGAGAACCTCCTCTATGGGCACAGGCTGACAGAGTTGGAGTTGTTGGGCCTGAAGAAGAGGAAGCTCCAGGGAGACCTTAGAGCAGCTTTCCTGTACCCAGAGATGGTTACGAGGATGCTGGGAAGGGACTTTTGACAAGAGCTTGTAGTGGTAGGACAAGAGGATTGAAGCCTGAGGAGGGTAGATTTAGACTGGGCATTAGGAAGAAATTCTTTACAGTGAGGGGGGTGAGACATTGAAACAGGTTGCCCAGGGAGATCATGGATGCTCCCTCCTTGGATATGTACAAGGCCAGGTCAGATGAAGCCTTCAGCAACATGGTCAAGTGTGCAGTGTCACTGTCCATGGCTGGAGAGTTGGAACTGGGTCATGTCTAAGGTACCTTCCAACCCAAACCATCCTATGAATAATTCACCTTTGATACATCACTGTGCCATGTGTACCTCTGGATTTGATCAAGGAAGCTGAAACCAAATTCACATAATAGACATCTCTGAAGAAATGTGCTAAAATTTGAAGTGCTGGAGAGGTAATAAAAGAAAACAGCACAGGAAGAGTAATTTAAAATCTCACTATAAAGAAATAAAAAAGAGTCCTGAAGATCCTTCACACAAATTTTCACCATTTTTATACTAAACTGACTTGCTTGCCTATAACTGAAAAGGATTAGAAATGGAAATGTAGCACTCAGTGTCTTTTGCAGCCGAGGACAAGGAAATTTCCCATGTCCCTTTACAAATCTTTGTATGATAAGGGCTATTTATTCCTGCTACTCACTCTTCTGGACATTTTCACAAAACATGGCATGAAAACAAATTTACAAAAGTAACATTGGCTGAGATACCTGCAGAACCACTGACTGCTCAAATAGATCCTCTAAGAACAACTCCAGAAAATCTCAATTTAGTGCTGAAAACATTCCCATCTTCCACAGGAATTTCTTGATTGTTTTTAAGGAAGGAAAGGGCAAAATAACTTCCATTCACCTAATTTCCCTTCTTAATGTATGGCAGATCCCCAGACACCTGTCACCTCCCAAAAGAAAATTTAAAAACAATGATTTTGGAGTTCTGACCGACTTTGCATGCTTGGGTTTCTTCCTATAGTCAAAGAGAATCTGATGGGAATGAGATTAGACTTCCATAGTGTACAATACCATAGGAGCAATTTGCATGCTGCCTGTGTTTTCATAGAATCATAGGATGGTGTGCTTGGAAGGGACCTCCAAAGGTCACCCAGTCCAATCCCCCTGCAGTTGACAGGGGCATCCTCCACTAGAACAGGTTGCTCAGAGCCTTCTCAAGCCTGATTTGAATACCTCTGGGGATGGAGTCTCAGCTACCTCCCTGGGCAACCTGTTGCAGTGTCCCCAGCACCCTCATGGTGCAGAACTCATTCCTCACATCCAATCTAAATCTGTTCTGCTGTAATTACAAACCATTGCCACTCATCCTATTGGGTCCTGCCTGGGGCTGTTGCTCTAACCCTGCCTGCCCTTTGCCAGAAAAGCCTCCCCTCTAGCTCAGTCCAGCTTTGATCCAGCACACAGCCCTTAGTGATGCTGCTTCTGAGATGTCGCCCTGACTGCTCCCAGGAGGGCGAACTCCTGTATTAAATGAAATAGTTTGTAATAGTGCTACAAAATTTACAATAGAATTATATTAGAATCTAGCTAATTAAGATGTTTGTCTTCATATGATTTCTTCTTATTCACTGTCTTTTTCCCATTAGACTGCAACAGAACAGCTCTGCAGCGTTCCATCAATAGGATGTAATTCTTTGTAATAGCTTAAGTGTTTCCAGATTTATCACTGAAATAAAAAATGCCACACTTCCAAACTGAAGACATTACAAAAGGAAATGAATGGAGAACCTTTCTGCTCATCTTTCCTCTCACAAATCTGCATTGTTATTAATGCCATACATTAATTCCCCATGACAATGCCTTTTCTTCTGCGAGGAGGGGATGGTAACAGTATTGTGTAGTGGCTCTGTAACCAGCCTCTCTAATTTCCTCTGGTCAGTGTCCTTCCTGAATAACTTTAATCCCAAACATTGAATGCAACAGTGCTTTTAAAAGTGGTCTGTTTCTGTGCTATCCAGGTAAGTGTTAGAGCAGTTCAGGAATCCCAGTGCTGTAGCACACTTTGGATACAATGCTAAACAGCTCAGGGAAACAGCTCTGAACTTTTTGCATCGAATTGGGTCACATCTTTGGAGAGTATACAAGCCCTCATGACCACCATTACAGAGCAGCATAAGGTGGAGAGAAAAGTTGTAATTCACTCATCCTCTGACTTGTGGGACAATAATCCTGCTGTGTGGTTTGTTAAAGTCAGCTGGCATTCAGTTCTTGAGCAGACTAACTCAGGAACGGCTGTGATGTCTAGGCAACAGGAGGCACACAATTTGTGCTACTGATATGCCTCTAGGCAATTTATTTTGACCTTTTGTGTATTCTTGCACAGAATAAAAATAAGACTAAGCCTTCACAAAGTGGCATTCACCACTACACTTCAGAAGTATCAACACTCTTTTACTGCTTCTACTGGCTTTGTATTTCTTTTCAACTCACCTGATTAGGTGCAGAAAGTATAAAGTAACCTAATAAAACAGCTTTAAAAAGCACAGAAGTGATGCAATTTGTGCATTCTAAGTTTACTTGAAGAACACTCCAGGCCCTTGGTGTTGTAGTGGTACTTTCCAGGGGAGGTTCTCAGTTCTTTCAGCTGAAAACAAAAACAACTTGAAAGTTTGTGTATGGCATTAGACCAGTGAGAACAAATGGCCACTCCTTGTTCTAGTTTTGCTAGACCACAAGGAAAAATACAGGTATGTGTTTCTGAGTCCCCTTTCTGTTGGGTTTGTTTTAAACTTTGATTTGGAGTCCCATCAGAACCTGAAACAGAGAGATTCTGCTTTAGCACTTAGTCTCTGCAATGAAATGATGGACTGTTGGGGAAAACCAATTGTTATTAACAAAGGTATACAAATCCCCTGGTAGTGCAATCTGTGTATCAGTATGAATGGGAATGGGATTATAATATCACCAAGTACCACAATTAATGTTTGAAAAACCCTGGAACAACCAACTCAAAAGCAGAGCAGAATAGTGTATGATAGAGAAAAACTTTACCTTGTTAATAATGTGAAATGACAAAAGGGCAGGATATGCCTCAAAATTGCATTGAGCCAAGTCCACTGACTATTGCCTTTTTTTATTTTTCCCCCTATTAATACATTTGAACTGAAGGAATGCTCAATTCATGTTTACATTGCACTTGACATGCATGTTAAGGGAGGTGACTCTTCTCTTCTGCTCTTGTGAGGTCCTACTTTAAATACTGACTCCAGTTGTGATGTCCCCAGCATAAGAAGGGCACAGAGCTGTTAGAGTGAGTCCAGAGGAGGCCACAAAGGATCCAAGGGCTGGAGCACCTCTGCTATAAAGACAGGCTGAGGGAGCTGGGGGTGTTCAGTTTAGAGAAGGGAATACTCTGGGGGGTCCTTAGAGCTGCCTTCCAGTACCCGAAGGGATCCTACATGAAGGCTGCAGAGGAACTTTTCATCAGTGTCTAGCAATAGGTCAAGGGAGAATGGTGTGAAGCTGAGGCAGAACAGGGTTAGACCGCAATAGGTTGCCCAGGGATGTTGTGGATGCCTCCTCTCTGGGGTGTTGAAGGCCAGGCTGAGCCTAGTTGAGAGGTGTCCTTGCCGATGGTGGAGATGTTGGAGTAGATAACCTCTGAGTTCTCTTCCAATCTGAGCCATTCTCTGATTCTCTAAGAATTTCACTGTGTGTTTTTGCTACAAGGTGACCTAAATTGCTTTGAAGGTTTTTCAACTCATCTCTAGCTTGTGGTGGAATAAGATTAAGCAACACAGTTTTAAAATTAATACTACAGTGCAACCAATGAACCTGCCGTGATCAAACTTACTGTTTCAATTACAGAAAGCTTTATTGCTTCATGTATTTCATGTGGATCTGAAGTTAAAACTAGGAAAATTAGGAATTCAATATTTGCCAACTGAGATGACATTTTCCACCTCTAATTATTCAAATTCCTGAGACAGAATTCCTGACTATTACATCGAGTGTATGAGCCAAATGCTTCGGACTCAATCTGTAGAGCATGTGGAGCATGGTACAATAGTCTCGAGACACAGTCCTGAGGCAAAGGGCCACAGAGTACCTGAAATCTTGCAGTGGTTTGCAGGGTCGGTGACAGCTGACACAGGGATTCAGATGGTCAACAAGCAGTTAAATTTCTGCAGTGTTTTTCAATTCTAGAATGTGATGCTTATGCTATAAAAAACAAGCAAACCCCAACCCAAAGTGTGCTAATGATCTTACCTAGTTAGACCCTTGCACCTGTGTTTTAGCACTTGATGATCAGTATAGTGTCCCCCAGTTACCTTATTACCCATGCTGGGGCATTGATTCAGTAGTGAGTCAGTGAAAAGAGAAGAGCTACTTAATCTCCATTACTGCTGCCTATAAAAGCTGTGTTCCTTGGAGGACTCCCATCCAGCTACTTGCCACACGTAGTACTGCTTAATTTATGAGGCCTGACAGCAAGGCAGTGTGACTGCCAGTGCTGGCTGGGGCTCTTTGCAGGTATTGGCAGTTTTGTCCCCATTTCTTTAATCTGTTATGGGGTGAGGAGGTTGTAACCTGTGGTACACTTTATTCAAATTGCCTTAGACTGAAAACTTTCTGAGACACACAATTCTTTCATCAAAGAATTGCTGCTGGTCTCCCACTCTCAGTTGTTTCTGTACTCAGATTTAAAATTATTTAGGTTCAGCTTACTTTTCAGTGGAGGTGTTACAGATTATAAAATGTTTACAAGTGGGTTTTCTATGGCTTTGGCAAACTGTGCAGAAGAGCTTACTGGAGCGAAGAAGAAACTACCTCTAATCCTTCCAAACAATTGGTAGGGTTTCATATAGGATATTGCTGAATTTCCTGTTTGGCCTGTGGAAAGAAGCTGCTATTTTCCTTTACACAGATAGCCTTCAAAACTCTCCCCCTAACCAAATAAAACCTTGTTGTGTAGTTGTTTTAAATAGGACAGGACTGTCAGGGTGTCAGGAACTACACAGCAAGGAAGTCTACTCTGTAAGTATTTTGAATAAACAAAACAATCTTTAAAATTAAGAAAGTATCTGGTGATCACTTTTCTCTGCCTTAAGAGCCTTCACTATTGAGCTTTGACATTTCAAGTTAGCAAGTGGTTTTATTAAACTCCTTAACTTTTTTTTGAATAATGTGAACTCCATCTCCTCACTGCCTATCTCAAAGGCTGCAGG
>VWYK01107748.1:0-22731 GCA_013399775.1 Semnornis frantzii
CTGACATGCTGTGATCCTGTGACCTTGAGAGGTCCCTTCCCAGCCGGACCCCTCCGTGGTTCTATGACAGCAACTCTGAACCCACAGCTTCGGCTACGAGGCTACGACGACAGCGGCTCCACCCAACCCTCGGCCGCAGCAGCGGAGGCGGTCCCAGGGACCCGCCCGGGGCGGTGCCGGGAGGCGGCCACGGGAGGCGTCCTCGGCGTGCCGCAGGTTCGGGCTACCCCCGTGATTACCGTACGATCACGTGATCAGAGCTGTGGTCAGCTGACCACCGGCCTCTCCTAGAGGGCGTTGCGGAGCTCTTCTGTGCCTGGCACGTATCGCCGAGCTGCGGGGCATCTGTGGGCGGCAGCGCCATGGCGCCGTGGGCTCAGGACTTGGCGTGGGTCCTGGTGCTCCTGGCCTTGCGCGGAGCGGTTGGAGCTCCCCCTAACTTCGTCCTGCTGCTGGCGGATGACTTGGGTTTTGGGGACCTGGGGTGCTACGGGCACCCTTCTTCTGACACACCCAGCCTAGACCGCATGGCTTCCCAAGGGCTGCGGTTCACCAGCTTCTACAGCAGCTCCCCAGTGTGCAGCCCGTCTCGGTATGTCCTCCGCTGCTCCCTCTGCGCTGGCTCGCGGCTGCTGCTGCACGGTCCCAGGGTGGTAGTGAGTCAGGACTTGGCACCTAACTCTGGAGTCGCAGTGCCAGGAGCAACGGCTCGTTATCAGCGTGCCGTGTCCCAGGAGGCCTGGAGGTCCCACAGCCCTGCGGGGTGCTTGTTGGAATGTCCCAGTGTACAGGGGTGGTGGCGGCATCCGTGAGAGTGGGAAGCCAAGCTGCTGGATGCCGAAGAGTGGGCACCTTCCCGTAGCGGCCAAGCACTTCGCCCAGCACTGTGCCCAGTGTGATGTCCATCTGCTCTCTCTCTCTCAACTCTCCCTCTAGGGCAGCCCTGCTGACGGGCCGGTTCCAGATGCGCTCTGGGGTTTACCCTGGTGTGTTCTACCCCGACTCACGGGGAGGGCTACCGCTCGCTGAGGTCACCATCGCAGAGGTGCTGAAGGCTCAGGGCTATGCCACAGCTGTGGTTGGCAAATGGCACCTTGGCCTGGGTGTTAATGGCTCCTTCCTGCCCATCCACCAGGGTTTTGACCACTTCTTGGGAGTGCCCTACTCCCATGATCAGGTAAGAGGCCCATCAAGCCCTGCAGGGTGTCCCGTGGTGGGGCAGGTGTCTGAGAAGTGAAGCTTCAGGCTCGGTTGCCATTTGCCTGAGCAGGTGACTGGCTGCAGGCCAGGGAAGTAGATGCAGCTGGGGAAAGCCTATCTCTGAGATGGAGGTGGCAGAGCAGCTTTGCAGAAGGTGGCTGGCAGCTGTGTGTGTGGACTTGCATCCATGAGCAAGGGTGGGTCAGCTTCTGAGCTGCAGAGAAACATCTGGATTACTGCCAGGAGATGATGGTAGGGTGGCATGGCCCTTGGACAGTTCTAGGCTGGGCACAACCCCCTGGGCTTCTGGGAGTTGTGTTCAACGGGAGCTTGTAGGACCTGGAAGTGACTACTGTGAGAGTCTTTGCTCTCCTCTCTGTCCTCCAAGACAGGTAAAAGACAAAGTGTTCTTTGCTCTCTGCAGGGCCCCTGCCAGAATCTTACCTGTTTCCCACCTGATATCAAGTGCTTTGGGACTTGTGATCAAGGCTTAGTGCCGGTCCCGCTGCTTTGGAACCAGAGCATCGTGCAGCAGCCAGTCTCTTTCCCTGATCTGGTGCCACTCTACAACAAGTTCTCCCGGGACTTCATCACTGACTCTGCCCGCCGAGGACTCCCGTTCCTGCTCTACTATGCCTCCCATGTAGGAGATGGGGCCTGGGGGTGGGCAAGGGACCTTTGCCCTGTGGGGTAGAGCAGGGAAGCATCTTGGCTCCTGCTGTGCTGAGTAGCCAGTACGTGCCACTGGGTGAGCTGGGGTTGCTGTTCTCATGATCTTGTGGCAGCGCCATGCTGACAGTGCTCTTTGGCTGCTCCTGTCTGGAGCTTTGTCTGCTTCTTTGGGCCAGGAGTCCCCAGGGAAAACTTCTCCCTGTGGGGCTCCACATCATCTGCTGGGGCTCAGCTCCTTTGTGCCTTGTCGGAGAGATTCATCTAAAACCTGGGGCCGAGCTCTTCTTGTGAACGTTATCACCCCTCTCATTGTCCTAGCTGGGGACAACTGACTGTCCCTGGGTGGTTTAGGAAGCAGGGGCAGCTCTGGGGTCCAGAGGAGGGCCCTGAAAATGATCAGGGAGCTGGAGCAGCTTTGCTCTGAGGACAGATTGAGGGAGCTGGGGTTGTTCAGCTTGGAGAAGAGAAGGCTCCAGGCCCACAGGGAGCCTGCCAGTGGGTGAAGGGGGCTGCAGGAAGGCTGCGGAGGGACTGTTTGCAAAGGCCTGCAGTGACAGGATGAGGGCAATGGTTTGAAACGAGAGCAGAGCAGATTTAGATTGGATGTTAGGAACAAGTTCTTTAGCATAAGGGTGGTGAAACACTGCAGCAGGTTCCCCAGGGAGGTAGTTGAGGCTCCATCCTTGTAGATATTCAAGGTGAGGCTTGTCAGGGCTCTGGGCAACCTGCTCTAGTGGAAGTTGTCCCTGCTTAGTGCAGAGGGGATTGAACTGGATGAGCTTTGGAGGTCCCTTCCAACCCATGCTATAATTCTGTGGGATGCTTGCCCAGCAGTTTCCTCTGCCCTTTCTGCAGCACACCCACTACCCCCAGTTTGCCAGCCGGGAGTACACAGGGCGGTCACGCCGTGGGCCCTTTGGCGATGCCCTTCTGGAGTTTGATGCCTCAGTGGGACAACTGCTGCAGGCACTGGAGGAGAATGGAGTTGCCAACACCACCTTGGTGTTCTTCACCTCTGACAACGGGTGAGTTGGCTCAGCATGGGGGCCCCCTGTCACTGATGTATGGGCTGAGGCAGTGTCTGACTCGGACAGAAGGGACATGGTGTTGCATTGCCTGGTGAGAGTGAGGTGGATGTTGCTCTGGAGAGGACCCAGTGCAGTGCCTGTTACTGAGACTCAGGTGTGCCGCTGAGTTGGGCAGGTCCAGGTCAGGAGCAGGCAGCAATCTGAACATGCCCTAGTTGCCTCTGTGTGTGAGTGCCATTGGCCTCTGGTGCGCTGCTTGGGCATCTCGCACAGCTTGACTGCTTCACGTACCTCACAAGGCTGAGGAAGATGGCAGTGTCCCTTGCTGGCACTCCCACTGACAGTACTAGGAAGCTGTGTCACTGATGCTGGGTGGTCCTTCCATCTCGCAGCCCCTCCACCATGCGGATGGCACGTGGGGGCAGCGCTGGCCTTCTGAAGTGTGGGAAGGGCACCACGTATGAAGGTGGCATGCGAGAACCAGCAGTGGCCTATTGGCCCGGCCGTATCGCACCAGGTGAGACTTGGCACTGCTCATGCCCTCCTCCTGCTGATGCCAGCCAAGGCAGGGGAGCCACAGTGGCTTGGCTGCCCTGGGAAGGCACTGAGGATGGCAGAGAAGGGAGCGGGGTCAGTGCTCGAACCTTTCTTTGTGCCTTGCTGTGCTGGTGGCAGGAGTGACACATGAGTTGGCAAGCACCCTGGACATCCTGCCAACGCTGACTGCCCTGGCTGGAGCCACCCTTCCCAAGGTTGCCCTGGATGGTTATGATCTGAGCCCAGTGCTGTTCGGAGCTGAGATGGTGAGTCCTGCAGGCTGCCTGAGCTGGCACTGAAAGCTGGGGGTGGGGTGGAGCTGGGTGCCTGGTGAGTAGAACCAGCTGGAGGTCAGGAGAAGTCCATGAGCTAGGACTTTTTTGTCCAACCTGGGTCATGCCGTGGAGTTCCTGGGCTTCCCCAGGCTGCTGTGCCAGCTGCAAGGTGCTGGCATGCCAAGCCCCCGTGGCTGCAGGGCATGGCCAGAGCTCCAGTAGCTTTAAGGAGGGCACAAAGAGGATGCAGCTGCTCCTCAGTTTCCCCCACTCTGGCCACGTTCTGGGGTTCCCGCAGAGCTCCCCGGAGTCTCTGCCTGGTCTTGTTGCAAGCCCTGCAGCCTCGTGGCTGCTGAAGCGAGTTCAGCTCTGCTTTCCCACAGAGCCCCCGGCGGATGATGTTCTTCTACCCACCGTCCCCCTCTCCCCTGCACGGCCCCTTTGCAGTCAGGCTGGGCAAGCACAAGGCCCACTACTTCACACAAGGTCAGTGCAGCCCCCCTCCCACCTCTACACGGGCAGCTTTGCTGTCCAAAACTCAAGAGAAGCTTGAGGGACACCTGAGGGGTTTCTTTTGCAGGTTCCTTTCACAGTGACACGACGCCAGACCAGGCCTGCCACGGGCTGACCCCCCTGACCCCTCACTTGCCCCCGCTGCTCTTTGACCTGGAGTCAGACCCAGCTGAGAACTATGACCTGCTGCAGAGCACTGCAGGGCCTGAGGTGCTGCAGGTTTTGAAGGAGATCAAGCAGCAGAAAGTGCTCTTTGAGCAGCGCCTGGTGTTTGGGGAAAGCCAGATGAAGAAGGGCAGGGACCCTGCCCTGCAGCCTTGCTGTGTGCCAGACTGCACTCCTAAGCCTGCCTGTTGCCGCTGTTCCTAGCCTCTTGTGCTGCATCTTCTGCAGCTGCTGCACACTGGAACCCTGTCCTAGAGCCACCAGACCCCACCCTGTCCCCAACTAACCAAGCTCATCCGCAGAGCTGCCCTGCAGCTTGGGCTCAGTGCCACCTCTGACCAATAGGCTGCTGGGATGGGAAACCACAGGCTGGAGAGGGCATCAACTGTGCCGGGAGCACAGGTCAGTGGAGCTGTGCATGGGATCTCTTGCCAGAAACCTCCACTTGTTCTGGGAGGGACCATGATGCATCTCCATCATCTCCAGTGCCAGAGCTGCTCTGCAGATGGCACAGACATGGCTGGCTCCTGCTTCTCTGCCAAGACTGTGCCACGCTCCAGCATGGCAGCAAGGCTCCACCACAACTCCATGAGGGTGACTGGAGGGACAAGACTGGGACAGGACTGACACGAACCATGAAGGATGGAGCAGAAGCATCTTTCTCTGGCTCCCGCTACAAAGTGTCCATCCTTGGGCACACACACCTGGTGCCACAATGGCCCTTCTCAGAGCTGCCCAGACAACCACAGAACCTTTGGACAGCAAGACCACAGCCCTGGCAGAGGGTGCTGTGTGGCTGGCACAGGCAACGTGGGCTGTGTGGCATCTGTGTGTCAGGGAGCTTTGTGCAGGAAGGTTGACACTGCTGGGCTGTGCTGGGCTGCTCTGGTTGGCACAGCCCTGTCTGCCTGCCATGGCTGTGGCCAGGCTGGCCTCTCAACACCCAAACACGTGCACCCTGCTGCAGGAGCGATCTTCTCTGGTGTTTGTGTTCTGGAACAGGCCTGGTGACAAAGGACTGCTGAGGGCACGGAGCCAGTGAGCTTCCCAAAAAGGCTGCGATGCCACATGGGGTTGGCAGGCTGTGCTCAGAGCCATGGGGCATGCATGCCTCATCCTGCAAGAGGGAGGTCAGGGGGTATGTTAGGAGTATCCCCAGCTTCTGCCTCCCCTCCTGCCTGCAGCCTCTCTGTTCCTTAGAACAAGAAGGACTTGGAGCTGTTGGAGCAGAGCCAGAGGAGGCCACAACAATGTTGGGAGGGCTGGATGCCCTCTGCTGGGAGGCCAGGCTGGGAGAGTTGGGATGGTTCAACCTGGAGAAGAGAAGGCTCATGGGAGACCTTCTGGTGGAGTTCCAGGGCTTAAAGGGGCTGAGAAGAAAGCTGGGGACAGTTTTGAGCAGGACCTGTTGTGTCAGGACCAGAGGTGATGGTTTGGAACTCAGAGAGAGAGCTTCAGAATGGAGAGGAGGGAGAAATATTTGCCCCTGAGGGTGGTGAGAGCCTGTGCCAGGCTGCCCAGAGAGGTGGGAGTTGCCCCATGCCTGGAAGCATTCCAGATGGTCACAGAGCTCAACACCTGGAACCAGCCACTCTGTGACATCATTGCTGAGGGCACCGTGGCAACGTGAGCCCTGTGGACACTCCTTTGGAGTAAGGAGACCTCAGCTCTTGCAGCCGCTGGCAGCGATGGTTTTGCTCTGTCTCCTTGTCCTGCTGGCCCTGTGCAGGGCCACGTGTGGCACACAGAGGAACTGTGGGTGAGTGTGACCAGGGTCTGGAGGGGAGCTTGGGTTACTGGTGGGCTTCAGTGTGGGGTGCCTTTTGTCCTCCATGGTCATGCCACAGCTTCCCAAACCCCCCGTGGAAGCCTCGGCTGTCACACCTAGGCTGCTGGCACAGCTTATCTGTGACACTGAAGCAAAACTAGGCACCTGCCCATGGGGAGTGCCCTGGCACTGCTGTCTGTGCCACACTGTGGGGAGGGCAGGAGGCTGACCTTCAGCCTGCACAGTCACAGCCATTGCGCAGGACACTGATGAGTTTCTGCTCACAAAAGGACCTGTGGGAGCCGACCCATGGCTTATGGCTTGGACATGTCACGTGTTGTGGGTGGCACCGATGCCCTGCCGGGGGCCTGGCCATGGATGGTCAGTATCCAAGATCCAGAGAGACCAGGCTCAGGGCACGTCTGTGGAGGATCCCTGATCAGCTCACAGTGGGTCCTCACAGCAGCCCACTGCTTCATCAGAGCCAGGTAAGGAGGAGCAGGGCATGGGGATGTCCCCACAGCACTGGCAAGTGCCCTGCCTGCAGCACCCTCTGCTACATCCCATCCCCTTGCCATATGCCCAGTGCCTGGGCAGTGCTCTGCCCAGGTGAGGCTGTTCAGGAGAAGGCTGGGCTGCTGCCATAGCTTGCCAGCAGCGTCAGAACCCTGCGAGCAGCGGGACACGAGGGGAGCTCCTGGTGGCCTTTCAGAGGCTAATCAGAAAGACGGGGGCAGGTTGTCCCCCGGGGGCCTGCGTTCTGCATCTCCAGTGTCCTCTGTCCCGCTATGGGAAAACTCAGCGTGGCCTTCAGAGTGTGCAAACCACAGGGGCTGCAGGGCATAGGGACAGCGTGAGCACCTGCAGGGCATGGCAGAGCAGCTGCCCCCGCAGAGGGCAGGCTCAGGGCCCTGCTCAGACCAGGCAGGGATATCTCTGTGGCACTGCTAAGAAGCTGAGGGCAGCTCCACAGGGGACATTTCTCAAGTAAACACCACCATGTTTATTGCCGAGCAGTCTAGTTTCTGCCTTATGCCTACAACAGCCTGGCACTGCGGGTCTCATGGTCTTCAGCAGGGAGAGGATGCGATGGGGCAGTGGATGGGATGCAGGGGCTCTGCAGGCTGGGGTCACGTTCAGAGTGCTACAACCAGCAGAGAGGTGTCACAGTGGGGTGCCAAGAATATTGGCTGCCCATGGACGTTTGCAGACCTGTCATGCCAGCAACCCTCAGCTTGGCATTCGTTGTGTGCAAGGCAATGCCAGGGCAGCGGCACCCTCAGTGGCACTGCTTGCCTCTCTCCCTTGGCAGGCAGAGGGCAGGGAAGTGTTGGGCTGCTGCAGCCCATGACTCTCTTCTCTGAGCCTTGTCTCCATCTCCAGAAATATCACCAAGTGGCGTGTGGTGGCCGGGGCCACTGACTTGTCACAACTGGGAGACGAGGCCCAGGTGAACCATGTGAAGCAGCTTCTGGTGCACCAGGACTACAGAAGTGCTACCCACAGCAGTGACATTGCCCTGCTGGAGCTGAGCCGGCCCCTCAGGTGTGGGGACTACAGCCAGCCAGCCTGCCTGCCTGATGGCTTACTGAAGGTTCTCAAGCTCACCAACTGCTATGTCAGTGGCTGGGGTGCCACCAGTGCTGAAGGTGAGCTCTCCACATGGGCAAGCTGGGCACACTGGGTAAATGGCATAGATTCATGGAATGGTTTAGGTGGGAAGGGGATCTCGAAGAGCATCTAGGCCCAACCCCCTTGCCCCAGCCAAGGACACCTTCAAATGGAGCAGGTTGCTCAAGGCTTCATGAAACAGCACTGACCAAGGAGAGGGGATCCACAACCTCTGTGGGGAAACCTGTTCCAGTGTCTTACCAGCCACACTGGGAAGAATTTCTTCCTAATCTCCGGTTTCAGTCTGCCCTCTTCCAGCTCAAAGCCATTGCCCCTAGTCCTAGCACTACAAGCCCTGTCTATTCTCAGCTTTCCTGTAGCCCACTTCAGGTACTGGAAGACTGCTCAAAGCTCTCCCTGGAGCCTTCTCTTCTCCAGATTGAACAGCCTCAAGTTTCTCAGCCTGTCCCCACAGGGGAGGTTCTCCAGAATCATCTTTGTGACCTCCTCTGGACCTGCTCTCAGGTTGGGCTTCCTGAGATCCAGAGTCAGGCTGTGGGACACAGGCCACTCTAGAGAGGTGGGCCCAAGCCGTGACCCAAAGGCAGGCAGAGGGCGAACCCCGGCACAATGCCTAAAGGATGCCAAGACTTTGTGAAGGGGTGCACCCCAACAGGGAGGGAGAGCTGGCCATGAGCTGTTGGGGGTAATTTCCTACCTGTCCTCATAGCTGGGGTACCAACTGATGTGCTCCAGGAGGCCAAGGTCCGCCTCATCAACCTCAGACTCTGCAACAGCAGCCGCTGGTACAATGGGGCGATCCACAGCCACAACCTTTGTGCTGGCTACCCAGGGGGTGGCATCGACACCTGCCAGGTAGGTCAAGTCCAGCAGCATAGGCAACCCTAGCACAAGAGCTCCAGTACCTGAGCAGAGCTTCTCCATGCATGGACACAGCTCTGGCAGGTGCTGGGGGAGAGAAGGAGGCCACTGAATACCACTTGCACCTTCTCTGCTGCAGGGTGACAGCGGGGGTCCTCTTGCATGCCAGGACAGGGACTCTGACTACTTCTGGCTGGTTGGAGTGACCAGCTGGGGCAAAGGCTGTGCCAGAGCCAGGCAGCCTGGAGTCTACACCTCCACTCAGCATTTCTACAAATGGATCCTGGCCCAGACGGGACTGTCCCCAGCAGTGACTACAACTCCTGCACCACAAACAGCTGCCACCTCTGCCCCAAATCGGGCACCAGGGGCCGTGCCAGCTGCATCAGACACCTTCAAGTCCTGTCCTCTTTCATACCGGAAGCTGGTGAAGTTCTTCAGTCTTCTACAGGAGCTGCTGCAGTATGTGTGGGGCGGGAAGGCTGCACTGGCAGGATGAGCCCGATCTAAGCTGCACTGTCCCACCACCCTGTCTTCCTGGGACAATGCCTTGCTGAGCCACAGGCCACCTCAGTACCCAAGGCCTGCTCTGTCCTGCCCGTCCTGCTCCCAGGCATGCAAATGCTGATGGTGATTTTTGGTCTTGAATGTGTCAGTTTTCACAGCTAACCTTGCTTTGGGCCAGGGTTGTGTCCTACGTGAGGCTTCCCTCCCCCACACCTGCCGAATGAATCACAGACTGATAGGGCTTGAAAGAGACCTCTGGAGATCATTGAGTCCAACCCTGTGCCATGGCAGGGTCACCTGGAGAGGATCACAGGAAAACATTCAGAGGGGTTTTGAGTGTCTCCAGATATGGAGACTACACCCTCTCCGGGCAGCCTGGTCCAAGGTTTTGTCACCCTTAAATTAAAGAAGTTCCTCCTCATGTTTAGACGGAACAAGGTAGATTTGGACTGGACATCAGGAGGAAGTTTTTTCAATATGGGGGTGGTGGGTCCTGGAACAGGTTGCCTGGAGATGTGGTTGAGTCCCCATCATTGGAGACATTCAAGATGAGACTTGGTGGGTCCCTGGGCAGCCTGCTCTAATTGGGGGTGCCCCTGCTCACTGCAGAAGGTTGGCCAAGATGACCTTGGAGAGTCTCTTCCAACCCAATGCCATCTGTGTGCCCGTTCCCGGTCCATCGACCTCCTCTCCCCTTGCCCAGGCCCTTCCCCACTGCCACCACCAGAGGGCGTAGGCGCCGCCACTCTTCGGGCCAAAGCTCGAACACGGCCGCGGAAGCGAGCTCCGGGGTTGCGAGCTGGCGTCCGGGGCCAGGCGGGAGGGATCCGACGGAGCTGCCCGTTCCTCGCTCGCTGCAGCAGCTCTAGCCTTCAGGCCTCAGGCACCGGCTCCCAGGGTGCGTGGGTGCTGCGGGGAGCGAGCGGCGGGACACGAGGGGAGCTCCTGGTGGCCTTTCAGGGGCCGATCAGAAAGCCGGGGGCAGGTTGTCCCCCGGGGAGCTGGGTTCTGCATCTCCAGTGTCCGCAAACTCGTTGTGAGATAGCTCGGCCTGGCCTTCGGGCGGTGCAAACCACAGGGCAAGGGGCTGCAGGTCGCAGGGACAGCGTGGGCCCTCGTAAGGCATCGGTAGGGCAGCTGTCCCCCAGAGGGCAGGCTCATCGCTCTGCTCAGCCCAGGCGGGGATATCTGTGTGGCACTGTTAAGAAGCTGAGGGCAGCTCCACAGGGGACATTTCTCAAGTAAACACCACCATGTTTATTGCCGAGCAGTCTAGTTTCTGCCTTATGCCTACAACAGCCTGGCACTGCGGGTCTCATGGTCTTCAGCAGGGAGAGGATGCGATGGGGCAGTGGATGGGATGCAGGGGCTCTGCAGGCTGGGGTCACGTTCAGAGTGCTACAACCAGCAGAGAGGTGTCACAGTGGGGTGCCAAGAATACTGGCTGCCCACGGGTAGGGCAGTGCAGTGACCAAGCATGACAGGCAGATCTGGCAGGCAGCAGAAGTCTTTGTCCCCATGCCGCCAGACCCTGGAGATGTGTGAAGCTTAGGGTGTCCTCAGGAGAGGGACTGATGTGCCCACAGTGCATGCAGTCACAGCCCGGCAGGACCAGGGTGTGTCATCAGTAGCTTCGGAGACACAGGGTCATGCCATGGAGGGGCTATTGGCAGGGGGCACAGAAAGGGGGGCTGCAGTGCAGGAGACCACCTGTCTCCCTCCCAGGAGAAGGGTCAGAGTCACTCCTGCTTCCTGGTGTGGGGAGACCTGCTCTTAGACTACAGTGCCCGTCTGAGGAGATAGAGCAGGGGATTGCCCCCCAGAAGGCCCTGGTGTTCTGGGCTGGGGGTGGTTCTGGGCAGACATCCTGCAGCTCCTGGGTGGCAGATGGATCTGGGATGTCCCTCTGCAGCCCAGTACCACCCCTCACATGCCAGCTGGAGTCTCCAACAGGCGCTCTCTCTGATCATGTTCCTGACATTATTTTCCATAGGGCATGTCTGCTTCTTCCCATCTGCATGCTTAGGCTGCAGGCTGGGTGCCAGGGGATGGCAGAGATGGTGGAGGATGCTGCATGGGCATGCAAGACACCAGGAGCCAGGCATAGCTGGCTCAGCTTCTGCAGGGAGGGAAGTGCTGGCCAAGCATGCTGGGAGGAACTGTCACAGCATCACCAGGTGCTTCAGGTGGGGAGACACTACTGGAAGTCATTTGGTCCAGCAGCCCAGCTCAAGCAGGGTCAGCTACAACAGCTTACCCAGGACCATGACCAACCAGATTTTTAATATCTCCAAAGACAGAGGCTCCACAACTTCTTTGGGCGACCTGTGCCAGTGCTTAGCCACCCTCACGGTAACAAAAGTGTCTTCTGGGTTCAAGTGGTATTTAATGGATTTGAATTTGTGTCCATTGCCTCTTGCCTTGTTGCTGGACAGCACATCAGACTTGTCTGGGCACACCTGGGCAGCCTGATCTAGTTGGAGGTGTCCCTGCTTACCGCAGGGGAGGTTGACAAGATGACCTTTGAGGGTCCCTTCCAACCCAATCTGTGAATCTGAGAAGAACCTGGCTCCCTCTTCATACCCTTTCATCAGACTCACTGATAAGATCCCCTGAACTTTCTCTTGTTTAGGCTCAACAGTCCCAGCCCTCTCAGCCTCTCCTTGTATGAGGGATGCTCCAGTCAGTCTCAGAATGACCCTTTGATGGACTCTCTTCAGTATGTCCATGTCTTTCTCATACGCAAGAACCCAGAACTGGGCCAGCACCCCAGCTGTGGTCTCACCAGTGCTGAGTAGAAAGGAAGGATCCACCTCCCTCCTGGCCATGCTTCTCCTGCAGCCCAGGATGCTGGTGGCTTTCTTTGACACAAGGGCACAGAGCTCAGAGTTGGTCAGCCCCCCCAGGTCCCTCTGGGCAGAGCTGCTTTCTGGACAGACAATGCAGAGCACACACTGATGCTAGGAGGTTACTCTTCCCCAGGTGCAGGACTTTGCATTCCCTTGGCTGAAGGTGAGGAGATGCCAGCTCAGTTTACCTCTTTGGAGGGCAGCACACCCGTGTGGTCTGTCAGCCACCCCTCCTAGCTTTGAGTCATCTGCAGGCTTGCTGTGCCCCACCAGCCACATTGTTAGTGAAGATGTTAGACAATGTTTGCCCCAGTATTGACCCCCGAGGTACTCCAGCGGCCTCCACCTGGACTTTGCACTGCTGTTTCGCACCCTTCTGGACCCAGCCATGCAGGAAGTTCTGTCTCCCTTTCTTCAGCTACTCCATAGTTTATCAGCAAACAACACGAAAATTGTGACCGAAGCTGAGGTAACACCTGCTGCGCCCCCTCAGACACACAACCAGTGTCTTATCCTGCTGGGCTGTCAGGCTGGGGAGGCATCATTTCCCCTTCTTCCCTGAAGAAGAGTCCAGAATCATTCCTGTCCAGAGCCAGGGCTGTGCCTAGGGCATTGGCTCCCTGCAGAAGGGGATTCCTTTCAAAGCCTTCCCAGAGGAGCCCTGGCTTCCTCTGTAAACTCCAACTGGTGGCTGCAGGCTTTGACATCCCTCTCGAACTGGTATGAGCTGGTACGAGAAGGTACGAGGTGGTACAGGGTGGTCATGCCCTTGTGCTTGCCATGGGATGGCTCTATGCAGTGCAGCAGTCTGTGACTGCTCCAGGGTCTTCTTTCCTCCTCATGGTCCTGCTCTTCCATTGGCTGCCCTAGTTTGGCTGGTCTGGAATCCTGGGCCAGCCATGGGCTGCAGGCTGCCAGCAGTTTGGAGGCAGCCAGGGAGAAGCTGGGAGGGGCAGAAGTTGGAGCAACTGCCCCGAGCTGGCTGCAGGTGCATCCCATCCCAGCACTATCTCTGCGTGTAAAGGGGGAGGGTTGCTGGGGCTGAGGCTCCTCCTGAGCCTGTTCTTCCTGCTCTCTGCTCACTATTCTGCTCCTGAGGATTCATTCCTGCTTGCTCCGAGTGCTGCGCAGTCCCTGGGCTGGGTATAGCTCTGTGTGCTTGGCACTGGCATTAATATTGGTTTGGCTGTTCCATTAAATCTGTTCCCAGTTCAGCCCACAGGGCTTCTCTCTGTTCCTGGTCTGCTGGAGAGGGATAGAACAAAGTGCTGTAGTTTAGGGCCAGATGTATGCAGCTGGGCACCTGAGTGGAGGGGCAAAGCTGGGGCAGTGCACCAGCAGGCATGGAAAGGTGAGGAGATTTAACCCTGGCTCAGCCAGGGAGAAGTGCCAGATCCAGGCAGGCTGCCTGCTTGCTGGAGAGGCCTGTTTGGAGGTTTCTGCAAGACGTTGTGGTTGGGTGTGGGTTAACCCCCCTGGTGCCCATGGCCAGCAGCCCCTGAAGAGGAAACTGCAGAAGGTGTGAAGTTCCTAATTCCCTCATCTTGGCTGAGGGGGAGTCACTGAGTGATAGAAAAACTGCTGGACAGCTGTGCAATGTGGAGACCCCAGGGCATGCCATGTTGTACTCATATGCAAGTGGGCACCCAAGAGATGCGCTCCTAAGTCCTTTGGTTGGCAAAGCAGCTGAGGGAGTTGGGTTTGCTTAGTTTGGAGAAAAGAAGACTGAGGGGAGACCTTCTGGTTCTCTTCAGCTCCCTGAAAGGAGGCTGGAGCCAGGTGGGGGTTGGTTTCTTCTCCCAAGGAACAAAGGACAGGACAAGAGGAACTGTCCTCAAGTTGCTCCAGTGGAGGCTGAGTTTGGCCATGAGGAACAATTTCTGTCCCTTGAGGCTTGTCCAGGCCTGGCTCAGGCTGCCCAGGGCAGTGTTGGAGTGCTTATCCCTGGAGGGGTTTCAAAACCATGGAGATGTGGTGCTGAGGGACATGGTTTGGTGGTGCCTTGGCAGTGCTGGGTCAATGGTTGGACTCCATGATCTTGAAGGTGTTCTCCAAGCAAAACCATTCAGTGCTGGCTGAGGTGGGGATGAGTGGACATTTCTGCTTTCTACCACTCTGTGGGGACAGCCTGGGACAGGGGTGACCTGTGCCTCTAGCAGGGCAGAGGGAGCAGAGGGCAGTGCCATGGCCAGGCAGGGACAAGATGTCCTTGTGGCCAGGCAGGTGGACAGACAGCTTCTGGAAATGCGGAGTGTCACCAAATTAAGGGCTTAATTAGCAGGCTTGCTTACTTTAAGGAGCCGTCTCCTCATTAGCATAGAGAACGGTGATTAAGCAGCGGGAAGGGGCCGTAGCTGCCAGCGGAGCTGGGGAGGCAGCCAGCAGCTCCTCCCTGGTGCGGGGCAGGGAGCATGTGCCACAGTCAACCCTGGCACCGACCTCCCCTCTGCAGCCTACTCATCTGCCCAGCCCGAGCCAGGCCTGCCCTCAGCATCTCACCTGACCCAGCTTACTTGCCCCTCAGAGTTCCCCCTTCCAAGGGCAGAGGGCTTCCGTGTGCAAGCCTGGCAGCTGGAGGAATTACTGGCTTGGCTACATTGGGCCGGAGGAGGCCCATGGTATGGCACTTGGAGGGCAGGGTAGGTACCTGCAGGATCTGTACCGTGTCCTGTGGAGGATGGTCACCCACCCCACAGCTGAAAAGAGCTGGTGGTGCCCAGATGGACTGACTGCGAACCCTGGAGTACACCCATTGTATGCCCTGGTGCTGCTGATGCTACCCCAGAGGAGATGCAGCTGTTCCTTGGTGTAGAGGTGGCCAGGGCTTGCTCTTCATCATCTGGTGGGGAAAATGCTTTGAAAAGATGTCTAAATGAAAAACAGTATGGAAAGGCTGAGCACGGGAAGGGCTAGGCTGGGCTGAGTGGGATGAAGGCTTCAACCATGTGAGATCTTTTACCACTGCACTTCATGAAGCTGAGAGGCACAAGATTCCTGTGCTCAGGAGCATGAAGTAAGGTGCTCTGCAGTTTTTGGGTTGGCCTTCAGAGAAAGTCAAGTGTGACCGTGAAAAGATGCCAAGGGAGAGTTCAGCACACCAAGGTGTCCCAAAGAAATCCCTCTGTGGGAAAGCAACAGCTAGGATGGAGGTTCGGAGTAAGGACTTGGCCAAAGGCGGTATCAAGGTCCTGGTGGGTGTGATCTGGTTGGAGGGAGAGAGACCACTCTGCCTCAGCACAGGGAGCTGCAGATACAGCTTTTTATGTCTACTACCTGCTGGATCCTGGGCAGTGCTGTCATTGTTGATGGCTCCATCCTAGAAAGGCCCTTCTCAGCTCTTGCAGTAACATTTCTCCTGTTGAGGGTTATCTGAGGCTCACACCAAAACTTTGCACTCAGCATGTGAGTGCTGGGAGCAGCCCACAGCAGCACAGTCAGGTGCCCATGGGATGAGGTGTTTGCCACGTGGCAGGATGGGCTGGAGGAGATGGTAAGACTGGAGATTGGAACAGAAGAAGCATTTTCACTAACAAGCATTGGACCAGAGACACCTCAGCAGCAGGACTGCAGGGGCTGTGTCCATACTTCAGCACAGGAGGCTTCCAGAGCAGGACAATCCTGCTGGAGCTGTGCATAGGCTGGAGGTGGTAGTGTCATCAAATTTGCTGATGACACCGAACTGGGAGGCTTGGCTGATACGGCTGAAGGCTGTGTGGCCATCCAGCAAGACTTAGACAGGCTGGAGACCTGGGCACAGAGGAACCAAATGAAGTTCAGTGAGGACAAGTGCAGAGTCCTGCACCTGGGGAGGAACAACAAACTGCACCAGTAGAGGCTGGGAGTTGATCTGCTGGAGAGCAGCCCCATGGAGAGGGACCTGGGAGTGCTGGTGGATAACAAGTTATCCGTGGGAGAGCAGTGTGCTCTTGTGGCAAAGTATGCCAATGGGATCCTGGGGTGCATTAAGAAGAGTGTGTGCAGCAGATCAAGGGAGGTTCTCCTCCCCCTCTACTCTGCCCTGGTGAGACCTCATCTTCAGTACTGTATTGTTTTGGGCTCCCCAGTTTAAGAGAATTCTGCTGGAGAGGATCCAGCAGAGGGCTACAAGGATGATTAGGGGACTGGAGCACTGCCCGGTGAGAAGAGGCTGAGGGATCTGGGGCTTTTTAGTCTGGAAAAGAAGACTGAGAGAGGATTTAATAAATGTTTTTAAGTGTCTGATGGCTGGGTGTCAGGAGGTGGGGAGGACACACAGGCTTTCCTCACTTGCTCCCTGTGATAGGACAAGGAGCAGTGGATGTAAGGTGCAGCACAGGAGGTTCCACCTCAACACAAGGGGGAACTTCTTTACTGTAAGGGTCTCAGAGCACTGGAACAGGCTGCCCAGAGAGGTTGTGGAGTCTCCTTCTCTGGAGGCTTTCAAGGCCCATCTGGATGCATTCCTCTATAACCTGAGCTAGATTGTATGGTCCTGCTCTGGCAGGGGGGTTGGACTCAATGATCTCTTTGGGTCCCTTCCAACCCCAGAGATCCTGTGATCCTGTTCTGGAGCCACCTCCCAGCACTGCACAAGTGGTGAGGGCAGGAGACGTGGTGAGACAAGAGATGTCTTGTGAGTGACACTGTGGGCAGTGGCCTGGCACTTCTTTACCTGCCCAGGCAGGTCCCAGCAGCAGATGTATGGTTGGGGTTGGTGCACCATCAAAGCTGCTGCTGCAGGAAGCAGCAACCTGGGCATGGGATGTCCTTAGTGGCGTGCTTGGAGGCTGCTGCTGGCACAGCCCAAGGCTTATCTGTGTCAGCCAGGAAGATCTGACATTTCAGAGTCCCACAGCAGCTGCTCCTACACCATGAGCTCAGGAAAGAGACAGCTGCACCTTCTGCTAGCATCGAGAACTGGGAAATACAGAACTTCCTCTTGCATTGGTCCACCTTTTGTAGCTCTTCTTGGACCTGACCAGCTTTATGCTGAACATCCGGGAATGACTTGTGAAGGGAGTGTGGTGGGATCCAGTGTATGTGACATGGCACTGAGGAGTCCCAGAAAGCACCCAGTTTATGCCATGAGCATCCAGGCAGGCTCAGTGCAGAGAAAAAGCTCAGCCCAGGTGATGCTAGGGTCAAGCAGACCTGGAATGCAACCACTGCACCATCACCAGCATGTAGTGGGCATCTGTGGCCACTGGGCATCACCTTGGGAAGCGCAGCATGGGGGACAAATGCCCTGTGCCACCTTCTGTCTGTGTCTGGGCTACTCTGTAGCTGTGGCTGCAGAGATGGCTCAGTGAGGAGCAGCAGGAGGCAGTGGGGCTAACAGGAGACATGGTGAGCTTTTGGCAAACTGATCCTAAACTGGCATGTCTCACTCTGGCTGAGGACAGTGTCACTGTGCCCAAGCAGCAATGTGGCCTTACCCCATGGCTTCAGGCTTCTTGTGCTGGGCAGGGCTGTGGTGGACTCTGCAGATGATGACCCAGACCTTGAATGTGGCTCTCCTGTCCGTGAGATCTGCAGGGCCCTGAGCCTCTGCCTGAGTTAACCAGAGCTGCTGAGGAGTCACACAATGGTGTTTTTGTGTCCTAGGACCTGTGGGTGAGCTTTCAGCAGTGTGACTCTGATGAAGCTCTGAATGTTGAGTTCAGCAGGAGTCACTCCTCACTGCAGAGGCAGTCTTGAATCCACGGCTGGAGTTCCACAACTGGAGTGCTGTCCTGTCTGCAAGCTTATTGGCACACTGCCCAAGGCTTCAGCCCTGGCCCTGCCTGTGCCCAGCTGGAGCCAGCTGCTTGTCTCCTTGGAGCCAGTCCCTAAGAGCTCAGAGTGCTGGCAGAGGTGGTGTCACTCTGTAGTGAGAGACGCTTTGCTGGCACATGGAATCCCAGATGGTTTGGGTTGGAAGAGACCTTAAAATCATCTAGTTTCAACACCCCTGCCGTGGGCAGAGACACCTTGCACTAGATCAAGCTCTTCCAAGCCTGTCCTGCAACACTTCCAGGGATGGGGCATCCACAGCTATGTTTCCTCTCTAACCAATGCCAAAGCAAAAACCTCTTCCAGAGCCTCCAAAGAAGTTCATTGTCCTGGCCTTCATGAAGACTGGGCTTGGATGGAGGCTGAAGGAGCTGGCAAGCCCAGTCATGATTGTCCCTATGCCACCAGGAGTGCTGGGCATACTTCCAGCCCTGCGGCAACTGCCAGCCCAGCCTCTCTGCCTTCAAGTGCAGATCTTTCCCTGTTTAGTGCATGGAGTGTGGGATCAGCCTCTGCTGCCACCTCCTCCCTTCCAAAGGGCAGCAATGGAGGGGGCTCCAGCCAGCTGCCCAATTCCCTGCCATCCCGTGCTGTGCCATGATGGGAAGGGCAAGCCTGAGTCAGAGAGGCTCAGAGAAGGAGGGGAGCTGAGCTGTGCCCCTGGTGCTGGGTGCTGCTGTCCCACTGCTTGCCTGTGTCAGGGCCCAGAGAACTTCAGCAGAATGTGCTGGCAGATACCTGGAAGTGGAGAAGACTTTCCTGCTCCGGGTGCAGCACTGAGTGCAAGATCTGGAGATGCCACTTGTTTCTGCCTCCCGACGGTGAGACCCACCACTGGGCACTGCGCAGCATCCCTGGGTGAAACCTGGGCAATTCTCTTTACTTGATGGTGGGCAGCCACCTGGATCTCCACCACAGCCACCAAGGTCCACGTGGTTCTCTCTTCCCCTGGCCTTTCCATGCCCATCACCCGAGCTCCTTCCTTGTGGGGTATGCATCATGCTCAGGGGAGGAGCACCTGCCGAGTGTCCTCAGCTCATCGTGGGATGCCCCGGCACTCCTAGGAGCAAACCCAGCCAGATCTGGGCAGCCCCACGGCTGCCCCCTTCCTCCGGGTCCCCTGCGTGGTGTCTGCTCTCCTGCAGTGCCAGACTGGAGGGAGCAGATGGGCCCTGCCTCCGCCTGGCTCCGCGCTCCTGCCTGGGCGCCGGCTTCCTGCTGCTTCCCACTCGCCAGCCTTGCTCCGCGTCTCTTCACTCACCTTTGGAGACAGCACCGCAGGCGCTGAGCTTCTCTGTGTGCCGAGGCCCCGTGCTACAGGGCACGGTACTTGTCTGCAGCCCCTGCCCGGTGCCAGCCCCACCGGGCCCCCTCCAGTCCCGCTGCTCCCCAGGGCCGGTATGTTCACGTTCACCAGGAGTATGTGTGTGGACGCTGCCCTGCCCTGAAGAGCCTTCCGTCTGGAACTCCTGTTTCAGTTGGCCAGAGCTTCCTGGTATTGTGCTGGTTCAGCCTCCTGGACCACATGCCAACAAACTGGGCTGCCCCCCAGGGTGTCCCCCCTGAGGCTGAGGCTCAGCCAGGACCAGCATGGGTTCTGCTCTTGAGATTCTCATCTCTGCATGGGCACAAACACGGGGCCACTCCACAGGACTGTGCTGTCAAGAAGGCAGGAGCAGGATGGCTTCTTGTTCCACGGGCTAGCCCTGGCCCAGAGCTGCTCCTCTCCTTCAGCTGTATGCATTCTGTGGGCTGCTTGGATGTACAGACAGCTGCATGAGGCTCCTCACTGTCCCCACCACAGGTGCTGCCTGCTGCAGAGGTGCCCTCAGCTGAGCACTCTCTTAGCTGCTCTCCCCTGAGTGATGTCTCTTCTCCCAGCTCATACCAGCTCTATTTCACACTCAGATAGTCTCGAGGGGAGCTGCCACCTTCAATATGTCAGATGATGCCTGTATTGAGCTGCCCTGTGCCCGGACTGTGATGCGAAGGAGCTCAGCAGCAGGCTGCCCCACCACAGCTCAGGGAGACTTGGCCTCCCACTGTCCTCCCTGGGGGGGCTGCTGCTGGGAGGAGGAAATTCTGCCCCACTCCACCAAAACCCCTCCCTTGATGTTTAACTACTCTCTGTGCTGCCATGCAGCCAGGATCTCCTTGCTTGACCTCCAGCAGGACCTGCCTAGGCTATTCTTGGATATACAAGCCCAGTGCCCATCCCACTCCTTTGTGTCCAGGGTCTGGTCCCATTCCTGTGACTCCAGGATCCATTTTGTCCCAGTGCACCTGGGACTTGTTCCCAGCACCATGGGGCTGCAGCCATTGTCACAGCAGCAGCTCTGAGCTGGTGGTGGGAGTGCTGCAGCCTTCAGAGGATGCTCAGAGTCCGGGGATGGGGGGAATATGTTGGCTTTATGGGAACCATGTGTTCACAACTCTCCAGGCTCCTGAAGGACGTCCAGGAAGTTTGGCTCCATGGGCTAAATAATGCCCAGAGAATAGCAGCTGAACATCTCATCACCAAACCAGGCCAAAGGCACAGACAGAGCCTGGACACTAGGTCCAAGCCACTAAGGTGTCAGCATTGACCTGGGAAGCTTCAGGAAGAACATTCCTTGGTGGCTGCAGTTCCCCTTGGAGACTGGGGAAAGGGAAAGTGTGTGAGCTATGGTCAGCAGGGATCCTAGGGGATGCTGTCCAGGGAGAGGGATCCTGGCAATGTCCTGCAGCCAGCTGGATGGCTCCGTCCTTCCTGTGGCTCTCCCGAACTGAGTGAGTGCTGCAGGGTGACTGGCACTGCCCAAAGGTGAGACAGAGATTGACAGAGCAGCCTTTCCTGGAGGGGCACATGGCACTCGTGAGAGCAGGCACAGAGAGCTCTGCACAGGCTGTGGGTCCCCGTGTGACTCACAGAGGTGGTTTGAAGCACTTGACCTCTTTCTAGCAGAGCCCACACAGACACGTGGCTGTGGTGCACCGCAGCTGCACCCTGCTGCTGCATGCATGGAAACTGGTGAGCGGAGCCAGGGCTAGGCTGGGCAGGGCATGCCTGGCTGGGAGGGGAGAGCAGGTATGATGGCATGGCAGTCTGGGCAGGGGAAGCAGGTATGATGGCTTGGCAGGCTGGGCAGGTGGGGGGGAATATGTGGGCACACCAGGGTGGGCAGCAGGGTGAGAGGGGTTGTGCTGCCTGGGTGCACAGATGAAACTGGCAGGGCAGGGTCCCTCCTTCCCACTACAGCTGGGTGGGAAGGGTGCTGCTGTGGAGCAATGACCCACAGTGAGGCCTGCTGATCCACCTGCTCAATGGCCCAGCCCTGCAGCCCCTCTTGGCTGCCCTGTCCCTGCCTACCCTCATCCCACCCACAGCTGGCCAGGGCAGACTGTGTGCCCTACCAAGTGCCCAGGGCACCATCCATGTGTCCCTCTAGCTCTGCTGCTGGTGCTGGGTTCTCAGCCCCACACAGGGGCTTCCTCCTGCCTGTGGAACTCCCACAGGAAGGGAGAATCCTGGCTCTGGCAAGGTGTTTCCTGGCTCCCAGATAGGATGTGGAGGCACATCCTGAGCCCAGCCCCCCAAGCTGTGCATGCCACAACCCCCTGTGACACTCAGCATCCCACAGCCCCCCAAGCTGTGCATGCTGCAACCTGCTGTGATGCTCAGCACCTCACAGACCTCCAAGGCCATGCTCATGTCGCAACCCCCTGTGATGCTCAGCACCTCACAGTCCCCCAAGGCCATGCTCATGTCGCAGCCCCCTGTGATGCTCATCACCTCACAGTCCCCCAAGCCCATGCTCACACCACAGACTCCTTGTGATGCTCAGCACCCCACAGTTGCCCAGATCCATGCACATGCCACAACCTCCTGTGATGTTCATCACTCCAGGGTCCTCCAAGGCCATGCATGTGCAGACCGTATGTAATCATGGCTGCGGTGGCCAGTGCGTGACCCGGGACGTCTGCATGTCCAGGGCTGACGGCAGCAGGACGCGGGGTGTGGACCTTGGCAAGGGCCAGGGGTGTCCCCTTCCTGACAGGAAAGGGGCTGAACTGGCGGCCCGGGGCTTCCTGCAGCCTCCAGCGCTGCGGGCGTCGGCAGCGGGAGCAGCCTGAGAAACACACGAGACCGGGACAGGTAACGGCACTGGGCTGGGTGGGGGGTGTCTCCGGTTGACCCCGGCAGCCTGGGGTTGGGGCTCCCCTGCCCTCAGCAGGGTCGTGCCAGCCCTGGGAAGGGGACCCCGGTGCCCGCGACGGGGCCGTGTCAGCCCTGAGAAGGGCACCCCGTTGCCCACGGTGGCGCTGTGAAAGCCGTGAGAAGGGTATCCCGGTGCCCGCGACGGGGCCGTGCCAGCCCTGGGAAGGGCACCCCGGTGCCCGCGGTGGGGCTGTGAAAGCCGTGAGAAGGGTATCCCGGTGCCCGCGACGGCGGCCGTGCCAGCCCTGGGAAGGGCACCCCGATTCCCGCGGCGGAGCTGGCTGAGCTGGGCCAATTCTGGTGCCTCGCCCTGGGGTCCGGGGCTGAGCTGGCCCCGGTGCCTGGCGGTGGGAGCAGTGGGGCCGCGTTGGCAGCAGCGGGCTGGGACGTGGGTCTCGGCTGCGGGATCGTTGAAGCTACGCCGTGGGGCCGTGCCGTGCGCCGTGGCCATGTCGAGCGCATCCTGCGGACATGGCCCGGCCCTGAGGCGCGGTGCGGGACCATGGGGTGCCCTCCGCAGGAGTACGCCGGGGATCAGAGCTGCGCCTACCCCCGGCCGCCGCTTCCTCCCAGGTCTGCCGGTGAAGGGGCCGAGTTAGGACCGGGCGTGTCCCCAGGGACCGACGGGGTGGAAGCGGCGGAGAGCGCGGCGGGGAGGCCGGTGGCGTCTGCGGGGCAGCGGTGGCTGCGGATGCCGGGGCCTCTGAAGTTTGCCTCCGCCCGCCCCTTGCCGCGCTCCCGGTTCCCCGTTGCCATGACAACTCCTTAAACTAAC